>JAMKQA010006497.1:0-12477 GCA_024699735.1 Posidonia australis
GGGGTGGGGGGGGGGGGGGTGTGGGTGTGGATGAACCAGACACCTTGCGAAGTTGACATTTGAATATCAAATGATCGATGGTTTTCCTCTTACTCTAAAGAGAGCTTATCTGTGGTTAAACTCTTCAAAAATATGTAATCCTGAGTGCCTCACAGTTTTCACTTTTCCACAAACATGTACTATCTTTTCAACATGTATTTCTACTTGTCATTGTGAATCTAGGAATTAAAAGCATGAAAAGCACCTATAACTGGGATTAATAACAAGTGCTAACAAATTTTTAGTACTACAAATTTTCTATGGGAGTTTATAGTTCTATTGTATTGAGATGCACTTCTCTTTGGCAAAAAAAAAAGAGCAAACGTGATTGATACCTTTCCAGCTCATTTAGTTGTTTTTATATATGTCACTTGATTTGCTTAAAATTTGCTAAGCCTTGTACGTACTCTGACATGACAAGTAGGTACACAATTCAGAGATGTGATTCAATAAGTTTTAAATGTTTGCAATTAGATGGGTACCCTATCATATTTGACCATGTAGGGTAATATATGAGCTTTCCATATGTAAGTATACTTCTCTAGTAATAACAATTATACAATTCTCATTATTATTTAGTGTTTCAAAATGATGTATTCATCTCTAATACAAGTATATATAACGAAGTAAAATAAGGAAATGAATGGTTTTAATATGTTAATCCAACGATTAAGGTTCCAACATATATAACAGGAGGGTAGAGGTATATCTGGCATCATATATGTTATTTGGGTTTTTGTGGACTCACATGACTTTACAATTTTCAGTTAGAAGTAGCATTTCTTTCTTTTTTTGTGGATCTTTTCTGTACTCTGATTCTCTTTATGTTAATGCTGAAAGGAATATGTTATTCACATGTCTGTATTTACATGTGTGAGAATGAAAAGAGGAAAAAAAAAAGGGATCTCTTACTTTTAGGCGTGTAGCTACATTTATATAGAGTTTATTAAATATCTTAGACTAAATGAATATCTAATAATCTATCTAACTAACACAATTCTAATACATGTCATAACTTCTCTAATATTTTCTCTCAAGTTGGAACATGTATATTTATTATACCTAGTTTGGTACATAAGGTGTAACACCCGTAAATTCATTTATAAATATTTACATTTTAATGAATTTATTTTTAAACGGGTGTTACTGTTTTGAGGTTTGTTTGTGTGATTTTGTGATTTTGAGCTTAGACATTGTGGATCGGCTTTTGGTTGTATGTTCCTGTGCATTGTGGCACTGTATTTATGGATCCAAGTGTGGGTTCGTGTGGGACCTACGTTTATAGGTTGGTTAGTGGGAGTGAGTTGGTGTGGTTGGTTGCTGGCTTGTGTAGAAGGCTGATGGTTGCACTGTACATGCATGTATACAGCTACCACCATCTGCTCGTATAAAGCTGCGGCTCGTCAATCTCGTCCTTCGCACCTTTCCTCCTCTTCCTCGCTTCGTCGCCTACTCTCCGAGTACGCCACCTCCCTCTTTCCCTTATTTTCCTTCTCTCTCTCTCTCTCTCCCCTTCTACTCACCCTCCCCCACTCACTCCATCCCTCCCTCACTCAGCCTCTCTCTCTCGTCTCTCCCCTGTCTCTCCTCTACTCGGTGTGCTTGGTGCCGTGTGGTGGCATGCAGTGGCTCGTGGCTGGTCGTGGGAGCTCCATAGGCGTGTGGTAGATTGGCAACGTGCTGGTCGTCAGAGGTTAGCTAGAGTCGACAGAGTTTGTCAGAGTGCGTTTTTCGGGTACGTAACTCAAAGCCAAAGTGTAGAAATCACGAAAATGCATGAAATCTAGGTAAATTTACATTCCTAGAATTTATTGTGAATTTATGAGAATTTATGATGGCATTTATGGTCTTTAATGGAGGTGGTGTGTTTTGGGTTGTTTTTGACCCCTGTACCTTTGCGATTTATTTTTCAGCCTATGATGAATGGATTTTGGTTTTATTTGTGTGGTTATAAAGTAGACTTGAGGGCCTACAATATATGTTTTAGTTGGAATTTGTGATATTCGTTTTAGAGATCTGTCCTTTGGTCTCATGTGGGCGATTTCGAAGGTTTGAGTTTTGGGCTGCTTTTTGGAATCATAAAAATCGACATACTGAAATTAAAATGGAATATTGAATCAGGGATTTTTTGTATGTCAGTCCTTTTTGGTATGTCGTTTTTCTGTTAGATTAGGTCTTTTGGTCTAAATTCAGTCGGTAGAATCTCCTCGGTTTACCATTTTTGGTTATAAGTGTTGATCGTTGTGTTTCAGTCCAGTCGACCAGATATATTCGATCTACCAAATGAGGAATTTTCGGTCGATTGGTTTGATTTTCGGTCTGCCGTTTTGGATGTCTGTACTTATTTCGATCGATTAATTCTGGTTAGTCTTTCGATCCAGGAGATTTCGATATACCGAGTCCATTTAGGTATGCCGAATCAAGGCCTAATTGTTTTATAAAATGTGATTCTCATGGGTTTTTTTAGATTAGTTTGTTTTGCCTATTTGAGGTGGGATCGTAGGCTATCATTGGTGGTCTCGTGAGACACTTGATGTACCGTTTTGTCGAGGTTTTAAAAGAGCTTCTAAAGGTATAAAATGGTTTAAAAAAATGATTTTCAAAAGAGATGTGCTAGCTTATTTTGGAAAATGGTTTTCTTTATGTGGATCGAGACATCGTGGGATCGTGTTGTTAGGGTCAAGGAATGTGACGACATTCTCGGATGGTCGAGTGCATCTCCTCGGTTGTGGTCGAGGGCCAAGATACCTGAGGCTGAGGGTCGTCGGGTCTTGGAGGTATGACTCCCTGATTGTTGTCTCGAGGATAGGGTTGTAGTCTGTGGATTGGGGTGTCTTGTGGCGTGATGGGGAAGTATGATACTCTTGTTGTCGCTCTGAGTATTGAGGTTCGGGTGTTGTTGGGTATGGAGGTATGACACTCTTTTCTGAGTATCATGTGGAGGACGTCGTGAGGAGGCATACCCTGTGGTCGACAGTGTGGTTGAGACATGTGCTTCGTAGCTGATAATGTCATGAGAGACAGGATTGCCTTTTTTAGTAAGGGTTGGCTCTGTGAGGGTTCTCTAGGTAGGAGGATCACGGGACGATGGTTGGCTCCTACATAGGATAGTACATCGTGGTAGTGCAGTGCACTTTGGTGGTTGCTTGTGGTCAGAGTTGGTTGTCTTGCGTTAGACTTTTTGACTCATTGTGTGTGGTTTTAGCTATTGAGAGCATCGTTTGTAGTTTTGGGTTGATAGAGTTTTATCTACTGTTTTGGCTAGTGTGGGCCACGTTTGTTATGATTTTTGATCTTATGGGCCTAATTGTTGGATTTTAGAGAAAATAATTGTGAAATGAATTTAAAAGAAAATTAATATAGATTTGTTTTCTGTTGTTTTCATGAGGTACGTGCTGAGTGACTTTTGTCACTCACGCTTTCTTCATGGTCTTGTGTTGCAGGTGCAGATATGCAGATGAGTTTAGCCTAGTACATATAGTCTGGAGTCTCGTAGCCACACACACAGGTTTCTGGTAAATGATATTTCTGTTTAGCTTTTAATTTCCTATAATTAATTTATTTTAAATTATTATGGAAAATTGGAGGCGTGACAGATTTGTGTAACACTCGTAAATTTATTTGTAATTATTTACATTTTAATGAATTTATTCTCTGACGGGTGCTACTGTTCTGAGGCCTGTTTGTATGATTTTGTGATTTTGGACTTCTACCTTGTGGGTTGGCTTCTGGTTGTATGTTCCTGTATATTGTGGCATTGTGTTTGTAGGCCCAGGTGTAGGTCCATATGGGGCCTGCGTTTGTGGGCCAGTTAGTAAAAGTGACTAGGTACTGTTGGTTGGCTCGTGCGGAAGGCTGGTGGTTGCATAGTGCATGCATGCATACAATTGCCACCATTTGTGCGTATAAAGCTGCAGCTTGTCAACCTCCTCTTCTGCACCTCTCCTCTTCTTCCCCGCTTCATCGCCTCCTCCTCGAGCACGCCTCCTCCCTATTTCTCCCCCATTTTCCTTCTATCTCCCTCCCTCTACTTACCTTTCCCCACTCACTCCTTCCCTCCCTCACTGACCCTCTCTCTCCTATTTTGCTTCTTTCTCTCCCGTCTTTTCCCCATCTCCTCCCCTGTCTCCCCTTTGCTCGGTGTGCTTGGCGGCATGCAGTGACGTGTGGCGGCTCGTGGTTGGTTGTAAGAGCTCTGTGGGAGTGTGGCGACGTGTTGGTCGCCAGAGGTTGGTCGGAGTTGACGGACTTCGCTGGAGTGCGTTTTTCAGGTATGCACCTTCAAACCAAAGTGTAGAGATCATGAAAATAGTAGAAAATAATAGAAATGCATGAAATTTAGGTAAATTTATATTCCTATAATTTATGGTGGCATTTATGGTCTTTAATGGAGGTGGTGTGTTTTGGGTCGTCTTTGATTTTATTTTTCAACTTATGATGAATGGATTTTGGTTTTGTTTATGTGGTTTTAGAGTAGATTCGAGGGTCTATAACATATGTTTTAATTGGAATTTGTGTGGTGTTTGAGGGTCTTCCCCTTGGTCCTATTTGGGTGATTTCGAAAGTTTGAATTTTGAATCGTTTTCTGGAGTCGCAGAAATTGACATATCGAAATTAAAACGGAATACCGAATCAGGAATTTTTGGTTTGCTGGCTCTTTTCGGTATGCCATTTTTTTTTTAGATTAAGTCTTTTAGATGAAATTCGGTTGCTCGAATTTCCTCGATTTACCGTTTTTGGCTATGAATGTTGCATGTTGTGTCCTAGTTTGGTTGATCACATTTATTCGGTTTACTGAACTAGGAACTTTCAGTCAACTAGTTTGGTTTTCGGTCTGTCATTTTGGGTGTCTGTATCTATTTCGATCGATCGATTTTAGTCGGTCTTCTGATTCAGGAGATTTGGGTATACCGAGTCCATTTTGGTATGTCGAATCACGACCCAGTTGTTTTATAAAACGTAATTCTCATGAGTTTTCCAGATTGATTTGTTTTACCCATTTAAGATGGGATCGTGGGCCATTAGTGGTAGTCTCATGGGATATCTGATGTGCCGTTTTGTTGTGGTTTTGAAAGAGCTTCCAAAAGTATAAAATGGTTTTGAAAAATGATTTTTAAAAGAGATGTGTTAGCCTATTTTGGAAAATGATTTTCTTAATTTTCTGTGTACGGGTCGAGACATCGTGGGATCGTGTTGTCTGGACTAGGAAATGTGATGATATTTTCAGGTGATTGGGTGCGTCTCCTTAGTTGAGGTCCGGGACCGAGATACTTGAGGCTGAGGGTTGTCGGATCTTGGAGGTGTGAGATTTCCTGACTGTTATCTCGAGACTAGGATTGTGGTTCACAGGTTGAGGTGTCTTGTGGTATGATGGAGAGATATGATACTCCTATTGTCGCTTTGAGCACTGAGGCTCGGGTGTTGTTGAGTGTAGAGGTATGATACTCCTTCCTGACATCATATGGAGGATATCGTGAGGAGGCTTATCCTGTGGTAGCCAGTACGGGTGGGACACATGTCCCATAGCTGGTAATGTCTTGAGAGGCAGGACTGCCTTCCTTAGTAGGATGGTTCTCCAAGTGGGAGGATCGTAGGACAGTGATTGACTTCTGCATAGGGTGGCATACTGTAGCAGTGCAGTGCACTTCGGTGGCTACTTGTGGCCAGAGTTGGTTGTCTGGCACGGACTTTCCGACGTACTGTGTGTGGTTTTAGCCAATGAGAGCCTTGTTTGTGATTTTGGGTTGGTAAAGTCCTGTTTGTTGTTTTGGTCGGTGTAGGCTGCGTTTACTGTGGTTTTCGGCTTTGTAGGCCTGGTTTGTGGGATTTTAGAGAAAATGATTTACAAAATGAATTTGAAGGAAAATTAATATAGATTTGTTTTTAGCCGTTTTTGTAGGATTCGTACAGGATGACTTTTGTTACTCACGTTTGTTCTTTGTGGTTTTTTAGTTGCAGGTGTAGACATGTAGATGAGTTTTAGCATAATGTATATAGTCCAAAGTCTTGTAGCCGTATATACAAGTTCCTGGTAGTTGATATTTCTATTTAGCTTTTAATTTCTTGTAATTTAAATTATTATGAAAAATTAAGGACATGACATAAGGACTCAAAAATCCCTACATTCAACCCTTTTGTGAAAATGTCAGTTGATTGCTCTGATGATTGAATGTATGGTGTTGAAATAATTCTTTTTATCACCATGTCTTATACATCATGACAGTCAACCTCTATATGTTCTGTGTGCTTATGAAAAATGGAATTATTGACAATGAATATAGTTGTCTGATTATCACAATGCATAGGTATAGGTATCTTAACAGTAAAATCAAACTTTGATAGGAGTGATTTAATCTATATTATCTCATAAGCCGTCTGTGTCATGAATTTGTACTCTGCCTCTACACTAGGTCATTCGGGTAGTTCGGGCTATCATCAACCCAAAAAGAGAGAAGGAACAAGGTGAGTGGGAAATGTATCAGGCACCACGAGTATTGCCCGGGTAGTTTGGGATATCAGCCCAAAAGAAAGAAGCATGGCCAGACGAAAATGATTTGTCAGCAGGAAACGACAATTAACGGACGTCGTCCTGGTAGTTTGGGATACCGGCCCAAAAGAGGGGCAATCTAGATCCTGTTTGTTTGGACAGGGATCTAGAAGGAAGATATGACAAGAAATTGGAAAAAAGAAAAGAACCTAGCTGCTGTCGGTGCATAGACAGAGGTTAAGAACCGTAAAGAGTGAACTGAGTCATTGTCGGTGCACAGACAACGACTGGGAAACACCAAGAGTGAACCGAGTCGCTGCTGGTGTACGGTTAACGACTCGAAACCACTAAGAGTGAACCAAGTCATTGTCGATGTATGATCAACGGCTTGGAACCGCCAAGAGTGAACTGAGTCGTTGCAGGTGTACGGTCAACGGTTGGGAGTGAACCGAGTCGTTGCCAGTGTATGGTCAACGGCTCAGAGCCGCCAAGAGTGAACGAAGTTGTTGTCAGTACACAGGCACTGGTTAGGAACCACCAAAAGTGAATCGAGTCGTCGTTGGTGTAAAGGGAACGATTGAGAAGGGAACGGTTGAGAATCGCCAAGAGTGAACTAAGTTGTTGCTGGTATACAGGCAACGGCTTAAAACCATCAAAAGTGAACCGAGTCACTGTCGGTGTACGGTCAACGACTTGGAACTACAAAGAGTGAACCGAGTCGTTGCCGGTGCACGGACAACGGCTCGAAACCGTCAAGAGTGAATCGAGTCGCTGTCGGTGTAAGGTCAACGGTTCGGAACCGCGAAAAGTGAACCGAATCATTACCAATGCACAGGCAACGGCTCGGAACCGCAAAGAGTGTATCGAGTTGTTGTCGGTGTACAGGCAACGACTCGGAACCGTAAAGAGTGAACTGAGTCGTTGTCAGTTTACAGGCAACGGTTTGGAACCGTCAAGAGTGAACTGAGTCGGTGTTAGTGTACGGTCAATGGCTTGGAACCGCCAAGAGTGAACGAAGTCATTGTCGGTGTACGGGCAACAGCTCGGAACTGCCAAGAGTGAATCAAGTCACTGTCGATGCACAGACAACGGCTCAGAACCGCCAAGAGTGAACTGAGTTGTTGTCGGTGCACCGGCAATGGATCAGAATTGTCAAGAGTAAATCGAGTTGTTGCTGGTGTACGGTCAACGGCTCAGAACCATCGAGAGTGAACGGAGTCGTTGCCGGTGCACAGGCAACAGTTCAGAACCATCGAGAGTGAACCGAGTCGCTGTCGGTGTACAGGCAACGACTCGGAATCGTCAAGAGTGAATCGAGTCGTTATCGGTGTACGATCAATGACTCGGAACCGCGAGAGTGAACCGAGTCGTTGTCGGTGTACAGTCAACGGCTCAGAACTGCCAAGAGTGAACCGAGTTACTGCAGGTACATAGGCAACGACTCGGAACCGCTAAGAGTGAACGAGTTGTTGCCAGTACACAGGCAACGACTCAGAACCGTCAAGAGTGAACCTAGTCGTTGCAGATGTACGGTCAATGGCTCGGAACGACCAAGAGTGAACCTAGTTATTGTTGGTGTACGATCAACGGCTCGGAACCGTCAAGAGTGAATCGAGTCGCTGTCGGTGTATAAGTAACGGCTTGGAACCGACAAGAGTGAACCGAGTCGTTGTCAGCGTATAGGCAACGGCTCGGAACCACTAAGAGTTAATCGAATCGTTGTCGGTGCACAGGCAACGGCTCGGAATCGTCAAAAGATAGAACCAAGTTGCTATCGGTGTACAGACAAAACATCTTGGAGCGGATGGGAAAAGTGTCTTTAACCCCCGTCCTCTCGGACGAGAATCAGGAAGACGAGGAAAAGGAGTCTTTGAATTCCACCCTCTCAGACGAAAATTAGGGAGACGAGGACTTCGTCCAATCAGAACGAAGTCAAGGAAGAGTATAATTCAAACTTCATCTAAAGCCTAGAAGAAGAAAGAATCTAGACTTGCCCGGCTAAGACATGCCAAACACGGGGGTAATGTGGAACCTGTCAACTAAGATAAAGTCGATGACAGACTCGTAGGCAGGATGATAATAAAGAAGGAAGGAGATACCAGAAGGCAGTTGATATGCCCCTGACATTAAGGAAAGACAATAAAAGTATTTAGGATATAGAGGGTTGATCGAGGGATACTCGGGCAAAGACAACATCCCCGAACTACCACAAAAGTGTTGGAAGACAAGGATGCAGGGGTCCTGACCAACTGTTTAGCTAAAAGTGTTTACCAAGGAAACTTTATTCACAAGTATTAATGCACCCTAGATCATTGCCGTTGCGTGGGATATTAGTTGAGACAATTGGGGATTAGTTGTCTATGTCCAACGCCGTTATGAATTCAGAGTATTTGTGACATGCCAACGATGCTCCAAATCTTATGCTTGACTTGCTGCAGTGTCTTGCTTTAGTTGTCGCTTTGTAGAAACCATTATATAATGAATGTCACTTCTTTAAAGGAATGTGCACCTGATCATCATTCCGAACAGTCCTCTTTTCCACAAAGTAGTTTATATACCCTTGGCCAAAGACTCCGGTTCAGTTATAATGTAAGTTGTGTTCTGTCAGGGCACCTGATATGTGACTTTTGACCAGAGAGTAGTTGACATGCCCTTGGTATCGAATTAGCTGGACATCACTCAAGAGTATGGAATCTTGGAAGCTAGACTGTAACTATAGATGTGTCTTGAACTACCGGAGTAATTAAGGCTGTCTTTGGTCGAAGTAAGTGAAACATTCACCTAGTGGCTGAAAGTATGTTTATCCAACTGTTGTCCTGAATTGTACTTGGAAGACAAAAGGAATTGTGACAACTTGAAAAATGTTTTTGATTAGGATTGTAGCCTGCGTTTGATTGGTATGTCTAGGTCATGTTCTACTCAATCATTGTATTTTGACGGTTTTGTACTTGACCGTGCTACCGTAGGACATTTTCGTGATTGTATTTACCAAATTCTGGATTACTGTGTAGAGATCACAGTCATGCTGCTGTCTCTGCTAATTATTTGATGTGTGGGTCCTGATCAGAGAATAATCGACTTGCCCTTGATGAACCAAGTAGTGGATTCTATAAGGCCAGCTAAAAAGCAGTTGACATGCCCCTAGCATAAAAGGCGAATTCAATGGAAACAAAAGTCAGATCAGGAGATACTAAAGTAAAATAGATGCCTCTGGCATCAAGTCAAGCTACTACGGGAAGTGTTGGGCACTACTTGAAGATGTAAAGACTTGAGGATTAGGCTACGATTATAGGCGCACTTTGAACCACTGAAGTGGTCGAGGCTGATTATGGTTGAGGTCAGCGACACGGTTGTTTACTGATTAAAGGCATGTATATTCATCCACTGTCTTAAGCTGCACTCAGATGACAGGATGACGTGATAAAACGTAGTCTGTCTCAGGTTGACATTCTCAGGCTGACATGTCAAGGCTATTCTCTACTCAGCTGCTTATTGTGTTCTGATTGCAACCTGTACTTGGTTGCGTTAACCTCAAGCATTCTCCAAATGGTGTTTACCACACCTGGACTGCTGTGGAGGAGCTACTATCATGCTGTTGATTCTGTAAGTTCGTGTAGCTTGTGCATTAATTGGTGTCCTTGTTGCATATGCTTTTTAACCAACAAGTAGCTGAAATGCCTTTGGTCAAATACACTTGGCAAAAAGAAATCCTGTTGAATAAATCCATGTGCAAGTAAAGAGATTCATCCAAGCAAAATTGTGATAATTATGATTATTGTGGTGGACTCTATTATTGTGTGCAATTTAATTATTTAAGAGTGACCTTATTGTTTGATTAAAAATGTATGTCTTGCTGATTAGGTGTGATTTTAATTGTTTGTTATCTGCATTTATTGCTTTGCTTGTTCACTATGTTCATTATCTGGATCGCTTGCTTGTTTAGTTCGACTGTTTGTTTACCCTCAGTTCGGTTGGAAAGCTGTATGCTTGTTAAAGGAGGATGACACCTTCGACTCAGTTGACACTACAGAGATTCACAAGTCATAGGTGGCTCTCGATGGGTAGTAGTGGCACTCAAACTCACTGTAAGATAGTGTAATGGATCTAGCTCGATGCCAAACTCTTTAGAGTCCTACACCTGCTTTTTTTTTTTTAATATTATTGACTTTTCTTTTACTCTCTCATAGACATGCGATTTTACTCTAACCTTGACTTGGAGGTAATTGACGCTTGATTTATTCTGGAGGCCTTTGTTGCAAGAGGGTGGGTCAGTCCCTCAAAAGTATGGTTTTACTGGGCGTATACTCCAACTCCTCTCTAAGGTATAGTAATGGTAGAGTTACGACGTACGCCTCTTACTCTTAGGTAGACTTCTGTTTTCGCCTTCTGTCATTTCTATTCTTTTATGCCCTTACGAATATATGTTTTCTTTTCTTGCTCACACCCTTAGTCACCCTTAATATTTTATCTCCCTCTTGGAGATGCAAGATCCTTGCGGAGTTTGGACATTTCGTCCAACTTTGATGTTCGATGGCTCCTTTGCTAACTTGGTCGTCTAAGTAGTGACAACTGAGGAGAGATAATTCATTCTGTCATAGGTGAGCTTTTCCAATTTTCATCATCGGACTGGATGTTATTGACAAGTAAACTATTATTTTCTGTTGTTCTTATTGTTTTTTCGTTTTGTGTTTTTCTTTATTTCCAACTTTTGTGCTTTTTCTATTTTTTTGTGTTTTGATGTATGGTGATGCAAAAAGAAAAACAAAGGAAACAAAGGAAAAGGATACAACTCTAGTTCTTGTTGCTGCTGTTTTGTTAATGCCATTGGGGTTCATAGTAACTCCTAGCAGTGCCACTGGAAACTGAAATCAAGGCAGGTGTAATTGAAACTATTAAAACTATTATTGAAACTGAGATCATCACTGTGAATGTTGAATCTGCTAGCGACATTAGGACCATATTTGTTGTGACGACTGTTTTCTACCAGATCCAGGGTATTTGCACGTGCTGGGTCAAATCGATGCATGACAAACTGACAAACTTTTGGCTAAATCCCCCATAAAGGAACAAGAACAAGAGTAGCACACGTGAGTGTTGTTGGATAGAACCTGAGAGAAGACAAGAGGACAAGCTAGACTGATGTGGCCCGATGGATTCTCCGGAAAAGAACTGGGAGAAAGAGGATAAACCCTTGAAATTTCAGCATCCTCGGAGCTTACCGGCTTAGACAAGGTAAGGTCGGTTATTCTAGGGTGTGCTCATGCATGTGCAGGTGTGGGTGTATATGTATATGTGTGCTGCTTCTGTTAGGATTACTCTGGTATGGAGACTGTTTAAGTCTTCATAAGTGTATGTATCCTTATTGGGCCTATTGGGTCTGATAAGTCTTTGAGGTGATTTGTGCCCTAATGTTGCACTATAAATAAGTGCTGTAACCTTGTAACAGTGTGTGAGAAAACTAGTGAAACCACCAGAAGACGCCTGTGAAGTAGGCTTAGGCTGAACCACGTAAAACCTAGTGTTGTGCATGATCCTTCATCTCTTTTACCTCCTTCTCACGTATTGAATCCTAACAAATTGGTATCAGAGCAAGGGTTTTAGTCAGGAGAAGGGAAGAAGGGATTTGGTTCTTTGCTTTTAGTTCGTCTGCTACAGTGTTTGCGGGTGAACAGTAAAGTGCGGGTTTGCGGAGGCGAGCGAGGTCTGTTCGGCGTCGCGTCTTCAAGGAGAGGTCGCCCGACGTCGTGCGCGAGGAGGGTGGAGACGAAAGCTGTGTCGGCGGCGGAGAATCGTCCGTGACTCTTCCGCCAGCGCCGTCTATCGGTTTCGACCAGAGGTCCGCCCGACGCCGCAGGTCCAGAAGTTCGTTCGACACCGGAACCGCAGAACCAGAGCCGTCCGACGCCGGAACCGCATCCAGAGCCGTCCGGAACCGCATCCAGAGCCGTCCG
>JAMKQA010006498.1:0-10530 GCA_024699735.1 Posidonia australis
AAAACATGACAATTAATGGGTTCATGCAAAAGATTCAAACTTGAAACAAAAGACCCAATCATAACATGCTGAAACCATGATCTAATCAAGGACATAAAAAGATTGCTCATGCAAGTGATTATATCATGAAGATCATAAAGAACAGATTGCTCATGCAAGTAACTACATCAAGAACATAAAGGGAAGATTGCTCATGAAAATAATGTAGTGCTTTACTAGAAACAAACTACACATGCTATAATCAAAGCATAGATTTACATGCAGGGTATCTTGCAAAAAAAAAGATGACTGAATTCAACACGAAATCCTCATGATGATGTGAAAAGAATCAGATCTATCATAGAGCTAATAGCATGCTATCCCATTGTAAAAGAACAAGAGATTACTTGAAAAATAAAGGGTCAACCTTGTCCGAGGAAGATGTTCCTTCAAGGAAGAAAAGAAAGACCGAAGATAATAAGCTCCCGGATGCTTTGGAAGGGCTGGGAATATCTTTAGATGCAAGAGTAAAACTCGAGTGCAAGTAGGTGTTTGCAGGATTCTGGAGAAGGCTATCTTTCAAGATGATTCAGCCCCTTCAAATGATTGCCTAAGGGGTCTAGTTATAGGGATTCCTCATGGGTAACTCCTAGGACAACAAGGAGCCCCGTAGACGAAAAGCCTGGAAGATTCCATGGCATATTCGCTGGCAGAGGTAACAGCCATGGGAGGTGGAAAGCCAGTAGCCAGCAGCCTGGGAAATGGCTAGGCGCCTTGTATGTGCGTCGGGTTGCGCCTGGCATGTGCGCCTGCTAGGTGTGCTAGGTAGATGTGCTAACTAGGTGTGCTAGGTAGATGTGCTAGCTAGGTGCTCTCCCCTACCAATCTGGATTTCTAGTTGGGTTGCGGACTTGCTATAGGTTTAGGGTTGGTTCAAGGGTTAGCCACATCCAAAGCAACAACTGGAAAGCTCATCCATGGGTCACCTCAAAATCGGGGTGTCTACAGATGCCCCTCCTTGAGCGAGATCGAGGGACGAAGGGAACCAAGACAGATGCTCAAGGTTGACAAGATACCGCCATTTTAAGGTTACAGAAGGATGGTGTTTGCTGTAGGCAGCAAGTCACTTATTCGGCGGATGCACCGAAAGTCATGACTTGTTGCCAAATGCAAATGCGAATGTGAAATGCATGCAACTACTGATCTAAATGCTGGTGATGTGATGCTATTGCGAGATGCCAATGCAAGAGCCGATACTGAAGGCCGATGTGAAGCTGATGCTAATGCTGAAATAACAAGGCAAAAGATAAAGAAAATCCTGCTCACAGAAGAAAACACTGGCAGGAAAATGATAAGTTGTCGGACTCATCAGCCGGATTATGAGGTTATCAACCTGAGAGACGGGATTCGGCAAGCTAATCAAGTCTTGTCAACCCAGCCGCCTAACAGTGTGACGGTTGTCAACCGAGTAGTTGGGGATACCAGCCCAAGGAAAGGGGGGCATGACAAACAGATTATTTGTCAAGCAAAACAGGGCCTGGTCCGCACGGACCAAGGGCGAACAAAGAGATTTTGCGCTCGCGAAAACTCAGAACAAAAGGACCTTGACCGCCTGGTCAGAAGGTCAAACAACTGGATTCCGGGCCCGCGAAAACCCAAAAGAAAAAGGGCAAGGACCTTGACCGCCCGGTCAAAAGGTCAGCTAGATTTCCTGCCCAGGGAAATCCGAGAAAGGGGTTATGACCTTGACCACCTAGTCACAAGGTCAAGCCACAGGATTTCCTACCCCAGGAAATCCAAGAGAGGGGCTAAGGACCTTGACCATCAGGTCAAAAGGTCAAGCCACAGGATTTCCAGCCCAAGGAAATCCGAGAAAGGGGCTAGGAACCTTGACCATCAGGTCAAAAGGTCAAGCCACATGATTTCATACCCAAGGAAATCCGAGAAACCAAAGACTTTAACCGCCCGGTCAAAGTCAAGGAACTGGATTCTGCACCTGCGAAAGTCCAGGAGACAAAGGACATTGACCACCCGGTCAAAGCCAGCAAGCTGGATTTCGCACCCGTGAAAATCCAAATGGGGCAAGGGACCTTGACCGCCCGGTCAAAGTCAAGCAAGCTGGATTTCACGCCCGCGAAAATCCAAAAGGGGCAAATGACATTGACCGCCCGGTCAAAGTCAAGCAAGCTGGATTCCACGCCTGCGAAAATCCAAAAGGGCAAACGACATTGACCGCCCGGTCAAAGTCAAGCTAGATTTCGCACCCGCGAAAATCCAAAAGGGGCAAGGGACCTTGACCGCCCAGTCAAAGTCAAGCAAGCTGGACTTCGCCCCTGCGAAAATCCAAAAGGGGCAAATGACATTGACCACCCGGTCAAAGTCAAGCAAGATGGATTCTGCCCCCGCGAAAATCCAAAATGGGCAAATGACGTTGACCGCCCGATCAAAGTCAAGCAAGTTGGATTCCACGCCCGTGAAAATCCAAAAGGGGCAAACGACATTGACCGCCCAGTCAAAGTCAAGCAAGCTAGATTCCGTGCCTATGAAAATCCAAAAGGGTCAAACGACATTGACTGCCCGGTCAAAGTCAAGTAAGCAGGATTCCGCGCCCACAAAAATCCAAAAGGAGCAAATGACATTGACAGCCTGGTCAAATTCAGCAAGTTGGATTCCGTGCCTACAAAAATCCAAAAGGGGACGGAAGGGTCTCATCAGCTCAGGAGGAGATCTCAGAAAACAAAGCGATGACCCCCGGACTATTCCCCAGGAAGGAACTGCAATATGCTGATTGCCGAGTTTGCAGTGTGAAGACTGGCACTCATGTCGAGATGCTTGTATAATCTCTTCTTTGCTGGAATTCTCAAAAGGTGAGGACAAATTTGCAAATATCCATAACTTGAGGGCTTTACTGTAAACTGTCCAACCATGACTGTCTTTAATTGCCATACTGCTATTATGTTGTGACATTCGAGATTCTGTTGCATATCAACAAATGTCTGCTTCAATTTAGACCTTCCACATCCCTTGTGGGCTGATTTGCAAATGTGCGAAACATAGGGGTTTTTTGCAAATTACCCCATGTGGTGCATTTGGTGGGCCACACGCTTGATATTTCATATTTTGCTCTTGGAGTGCAAGTTGGAAGTGCTAGGGGCTGAAACACAATTTTCACGGCCATTTTGCATTCTGAAACCTGGCCTATTTCTCACGTGGGTCCCACTATATAACCGCCATAACTACCATTTTTCATTTCTTCCTGCTTCCTGGGAATGCAAGGGGCTTATGTTGCATGGCTCTTCTTCATTTCTTGGATTTCCATCTCTTTCAAAAAGCAACATATTTACTTATTCATATATTCTCTTCATTTTCATTTAATCTTCTCCAACACGCGTGCCTCTTCTTCTTCCTCCTCATTCTCTCTTCCACGGCAGGCGAAACCCACTTCTCCCTCTCTTTCTTTTCTCTTCTATCCATCCCCCCTTCCATGGCAGCGGCGCGCAAGAGGTGCGCCGACGGGGAGCTTACTGCTGGTGCACGCGTGAGGCGCGTCGGTGCGGCGAGGAATCGGCGGAGGTGCAGTGGCTGGTTGCGGCGGTGACATGGTCGACGGCGGCATGGACCGGACCCTCCAGGATTGGCTGGACAGAGGCTCATCAGCAGAGGTATTTTTTCTTCCCCTGATCTCCATTTGTGGTTGCACTTCCCTCTGTTTCGGGTGGTCGACGACTGGATGTGCTCCGACGTGCAAAGGGGCGACTTCGGCAGTTTGTGGCTTGGGCTTGGTGGTTGAAAACGCCGGTGAAGTAGGAGTCGCGAGCTGCCCGAGGGTCTCTGCGGTCATAGTCACACGGTGGTGGGTCGGTTATGTGTAGGAGGCAGTGGTGGCCTCGGGTTTGCCTGTAGTTGCGGTTGGAGGTCACGGCTGGGTTCTGGTGGATTGGCCGTAGCGGTTTGCTTGGTCTCTGACGGTGCTCCGACGAGCAAGGGCTATGGCCTATGGTTGCAGTAGAAGCGACGCGGTGGCGGGCTGGAGATGGGTTGGCCGTGAGGCTCGTTGGGTTTGGGCACATATTTACTTGCTTATGTCATACTGTCATTCATGCTATCTCTGATTTTATTGCTAACTGCTTTGCATCAAACTGCTGAACCACTTGATAGCCTTTCATTTTTACAAATTTAATAATCAAATACTGAATTGCAACTGTACGCTTGCATTTTTGCTGCCATATGCCATAGGCTTCATTTAAATTCCATGCCCTTTGCTATTATGCCAGCGAATGTAATGCCAAATCTTTGACATATTTTGCATTTGTCATGCATACTGCTGCTGTTTAACTCTTTGTTCGGCTTTTCCTTTCCACAGGATGACCCAATTCCTGAGGTGGGGACTCCACAATCCTCACGGGACATGCCTTCTAGCTCCCGGCCTAGGCGGCGAGGCAGTTCTTCGAGGTCACGGGCCTCCAGCAGCTCGACTCATATTGTCCCTACTGATGTACACCCAAAACTGGTGGTAAATGTACATATAAATTTGGTGCTTTATCTGACTCATGCATTTCAGGAGTCAGGTAATTTCGAGGGGCGGCTACTAAGCGACCATCATATCTGTGAAGGTCCAGACTTCGGGGTAATCTCCCGACTTTAACTGAGCTTTTACCATTATAAATCGCTTTCTGACTTAGCATTAATTCTGTTTCTGACGTTTCAGGAGGGGGATGCAAACCGAATCATGCGATGCCACTAGGGCCCAATGCTCGATCACTTCCACCGTCTACCGGATTTTCTGCAAGATTTCCTCCTACACCTCTCTCCATTCGGAGGTTTGCTGCGTATCCCATCATTCACAGCCATTACAACTTTTTTAGGGCTTTGGTGCAAAGGTGGAGGTTTGAGACGCACACTTTCCATTTTCCATTCGACGAGCTGACCGTCCTGCCTGACCAGTGGGCTCTGTTGACGGGTCTTCCCTTTGGCGACGAGTCGATCATAGGTGAGACCACTCACGGTATGCATCTTGCTCCCGCACACTTAGGCCGCGTTCCCCCAAAGCCACCTCGGGGGAAATATATGATCACAGTAGGATGGCTGAGAGAGTGGGACAAATTCTGGCCCAATCCCGAGCCTGACAGCGAGGAGGCAGACTTTGTGCTGAGGCATTTTCTACTGGAACTTCTGGCCATGATGTTCTACAATTCATCTACTTACTGCATCCACGCTTATTGGATAGCATATTTAACCAACCTGGGGCATCTGGATCATTATGACTAGGTCGGCGCTAGTTATACCTGGCTAATCTGTAGGCTTGACAATGTGGTTAAGCTTGGGCGCCGCTCTTATGTGGGGTTGTACTGTCTACTGACTGTAAGTATCTGCTTTCATTATTTTTTGCAAAACAAAATTCTTTTATGCCTAATATGTTATATGTTGACTTCTGTCTGTCATCTCCAGTACTGGATCATGGAGCATATTACCAGAGGGCACAGCTTCGGTCGTCTGCGGGACGAGCTCCTGCCCCTTCCCCACCAGTGGGTCGAGCCTGATCATCGGGCTGCTGCTGAGGTCTATAGTTACAAGTCCTACCGGTATCTGCTGGACCTGGTAGAGCTCGAGGATGTAAGTTTGCTTGCTTTCTTATGCTGTATCTTCTTAATGCTTGCTTTGATTACTTATATATAATTTCCTTGCTTCAAAACAGGTTCATCTGCGCCCGTTCTCCAGATACGATGGCTTTGACAGGGCTCCCCTGAATTCTGGCCGTGTTCTTTGGGACAAGCAGGTGAAGTTTTATTGCATGAAAAAGTCAGCCTACTTCCTGTCGGGGCAAGTGCGGCATCAATTCCTGAACGAGTTCTGCATTCCTATCCCTCCCCCTTCTGACATGGATCATCCGGCTACGACTCGTTCCGTTGCTAGAAGTCGGCATGCAGCAGCCATAGCTTCCTAGGACAGACACGTCCTTCAGGAAGTTAACTATACAGATTATTTGGCTTGGTACAGACGGGTCGGGAAGCCCTATCTCTTCGAGGAAGCAGTGCGGGATAGCCAGCGCGGGATGTGGTATGCCTCCGACTGGGCCAAGGTATGTAATTATCATTTCTGCTTAATATTGCTGATATGTGAATTATATAAATCTGACATTTATCACAATCCATAGGGCTTTGAAGAACAATTTGGCACCTTTTACGCTGACATCCGCCAGAAGAGGGTAAGATTTCTATTTTGCAAATTACCACTTTCAGCTTAAAGCATGCCTGGCATATTTGTCATTTTGCAGGAGCTGCGCTGGCGTAACATCATCCAAGTACGTTTCCCTTCCTGTTTCTATTACTGCTACTGCATATTTGCCCTTATAATTCTAACCGCTGACCAAAAATATTTGATATTACAGCAAGATTTCCCAGCCCAGGAGGTGAATGTAGCCAGTAGCGGGGACTTTACCATGGAGGCATCCGAGGAGGACCGATCAGACACTGAGGTCACCCAAGCGGTCCGTGATTCTGCTCCCCGTTCCCAGGCTGCTGCAGCTACTCAGTGGTCGCGCTGAATCACCTATCGAGGCGCCCATCATCTGGCAGAGTATTTTCAAAAGGCAGCATCTGACGAGGAATAGCCTCTTTTATATTTTGCAGTTCATTCCAATTTGTAAGAATAATGGATAATTTGTAATCTTTTGAAAATTTATACAAAAAGAATCCAGATTCTGTGATGTGCCCCTCTCTGGGGTTTTGTGTATGATGCATGTGGGTTTACTGTACAAGTTTAAAAACAATTGGCGTCGAATTGGCGATATCCCAACTTCAGGGGAGATGCTGCTGAAATTTGCAACCATTCCAGGCGCCAACGTAGTGCGCCGCCTAGGTGCGCCGCAAGGGTGCGCTCTTCAGATGCGCTGCAAGGGTGCGCTCTTCCAAAAACGGCGAGTCTGATTTTCCTTTTTTGCTGAAACCCCTTTTTGTTTTTCAATATAAACCCACGTTCTGTGAGAGAGACCGTCGTCCCTTCTGAAAAACAACTGCAGATTTCTATTCTTATATTCTTTCTTCTGGATTTTTCTGAGCATTCAGCGAGTCTTCACAATGGTATGTTCATACGTTTTTTGCCGTTTCTCTACTGAATCCTCTTTGGCTTCATTGCTTTGCAGCAGATTCAACTTTTTGTAATTCTTTCTTGGTTTTATATCTTGAACATGCCTCTTATTTATGCGTATGCTCTTTGCATTATACTCTGTTGGATTATGATGTCAAGTTCTGCCCCTTTTTTTTTTACTGTCGTATGTGGCCCGAATCTGTGCTTGCAGAGTTATCCTACCATGGTGACCCCAAAGCACTGCTCTGATGCTCTACGTGGCTGGATTGATGCCCTGACAGCCTCTGACCGCGAACAATTACGGGACTGGGGCATTTCCTCCTCCCTTCTGAGCATAGCCAAGCTGGAGGTGAACTGGCCCATGTTGTGCGCCGTGGCTAGGTTTTGGAAACTAGATTTGCATGTTTTCCGATTTGGGCAGGTAGAGATGACCCTGACTTTGGAGGAAGTCAGACGGATCTGCGGCTTGTCACCATTCATGCCCCCTCCAGTCTTTACTTGCCATGACAGCTATGTTCATGTTGTGAGCCGTCTCACAAGCGTGGCCAGAGAAGTCTGTGAGGAGAGACTTGTTTGCAGAGATGGACCTACAACCATGGTGCGCCTAGATTATTTTGATGAGATCATCAATGCTCGTTCATCTCTAGGCATCCTGTGGCTTTACAGCTTCGTACTGTGCTTCCTCAGGGAGCTCATTTTTAGCCATGGTCGAATGACTGTGGCAATCGAGGTGGCGGAGATAACTTGGGCGATAGTGGTCCGCCAGATTGATTTGGCTCCTGTTCTCCTTGCTGAAACCTATGTTGGTTTGGACCGGGCATTGAGGCGCTCTCGTCATTTCCATGGATGCAGTGCTTTGGTGCAGGTAAGCAAGCTATTTTACACTTTATTCTGCTGTGCTTTTCTTAACTATGATTCCATTTCTACTAGGTTTGGTTTGCTGCCCATATGGGAATGAAGATTCTTCGCCCTCGGCCTTTTGCTTTCGAAGCCTATAGTCGTACCCACCATTCTAGGACGCTCCCAGGGGTGCAGGAGCTGTGCAATAAACTGTGGAATCTTGACGAGGACTCAGTGACATGGTGCATTATATCCTCAGCATCCAGGACCTTTACTGCCTTTTTTAATGCCAGAGATATGCAGCTTGTGGTTCTTCTGGGATTTTCGGGAGGTGTGGAGTATCATCCTGTCAAGGTCCTCCGCCAGTTCGGCTTTTGCCAGGATTCTATTGAGCAAAGCCCCTGTCCTAAACGGTACGAGAGATATATAGTTGGCTCAAACGCAACAACTTCAGAACTGGCCCGCAAGACACAGGCTGGCATCAAGTCTTCTGATCTTGCCATCACTGAGGGTTCCAATTGCACGGTGGAATATGAAGCCGAGATACGAGAGACATGGCCTCCGAGAGAGATTCCTCCTAGCAGCACTGGTTTCACAGGGGCTAGCAGTTCGAAGAGGCCCAGAATTGATTAGCAATACATGTATTAGAGATGGACCACAATTAGAATTTATGTCACTTCTGCATTGCTTGTATTTGTTTATGTATTCCAGAACTGCTTTTTAAGATTAAATAACTGGCACGCCCCTGGTCTTAGATTCTCCTAATTTAAAGAAACGACTAGCATGCCCTTAGCCAAATGCCTATTTGCCCATACCACGACCAACAAGGCAGTTGACATGCCCCTGGTCGAAATACGACCAAAACGCCTTGCAAAGTAAATGCAAATATGCTTAACTAATAACTAAATGCTGTGCAAAAGATGCAAACGCAAAGAAAGGGTTAATTGATATATTGGTGCCCTCAACGCCAAGGAAGCCTGTTTTGCCTGCGGTAGGAGGTGACACTGCCCTCAACTCATGTGGTACTATCCTAGGCACTTAGGTTTATTGGTAGCTCTCCTTCAGATTTATGGGCCTCATGCCAAATCCTTGGGTCCTATACCTACTCTTTTAAGGATCCATTTTCTTTTCTCCCTCATAGGCATGCTAAACCTACCCTACTCCTTCTTGGAGGTAAAATACACTTAGGCTGAGGGGGTGGTTGCTATTTCCCTTGTGCTGAAGGGATGGCTAGTCCCTTTGATCATGTGGGCTTAGTAAGTGCATGCTCCGACTCCTCTCCAAGCTATAAGGTAGGAGTGAGGTTGTTCACATACCTCTCTCAATGGAGCTTAGCTTCTATCTACTGCTTCTGTCTTCTTTTTTCTTTTATGCTCCAAGGTCAATGTATTTTTTCCTTAATACTCAAACTCTCTCTACACCTAACATTTTTCCCTCCCTCTGGAGATATAGGTCCCATGGAGATTTGTTCATTTAGTCCATTTTTCTGAAATCTCTCTCTCACATCCTAAGCTTCTAGGGTAGTAGCACATGAGGAGGACTTGTCTAGTCTTACGCAGGCAGGCTTCCGACTTTCCTCATCTGGCAATGAATGATGCAAAAAGAACAAGTGTAGAAGATGATTCATGTTGTGCAAAGTATTTAATAAATATATGAAAAATGCATGACTCATGTTGCAAGGCATTGGATTGGCTGAGAGTCATTGATAGTACTTCTTTAAGTAGGAGGCATTGACAGGCTTTAACTGCTCTGTATGGTCCATGCCTTCAAGAATGACTGTACCCCCTGACAGGGCCTCTTTAACCACAAAAGGTCCGCACTAGTTAGGCCTAAATTTTCCCCATGCATCGGGCAAATGAATGGCACGTAGAACCAAGTTTCCTGGTTCAAAGCTTCTAGGACGGACTTTCTTCTGATATGCTTGGGCCATTTTCTTCTGGTAGCATTGGGCATGATGCAGAGCTTGCAATCTGTGCTCATCAATTAGATCTAGCTGAACATTACGGTCTTGTACCCATTCAGCCCCCTCTAATTCTGCCTCTTTCAAGATTCTTAATGATGGAATCTCAACTTCAAAGGGAAGGACCGCCTCCATGCCATACACCAAAGAGTAAAGTGTTGCTCCCGTCGAGGTCCGGATAGAGGTCCTATAAGCCCATAATGCATGAGACAGTTTCTCATGCCAATCTTTATGAGTCTCGGCCATCTTCTTCAAGATTTTTATTAGCCGACTCTACTGCCCCATTCATCTGAGGTCGATAGGGGGAGGATCTGTGATGCCTGATCTTGCAACTCTGGAGGAAATCCTCAACCTTCTTTGTTATGAAATTAGTTCCGTTGTCTGAAATGATAGCAAATGGCACCCCATATCTGGCGACAATATTATTCTTGATGATTTTTCAGTAATAGCTGCTGTGACTGTATGATGCCGCCTCGACCCATTTTGTAAAATAATCAATGGCTACCAGGATATAACGGTGCCCATTGGATGCAGCAGGATGAATAGCCCCGATAACATCAATTCCCCAGGTAGAGAATGGTCAGGGTGATGACATGCTATGCAACTGTTGCGGGGGAGCATGTATAAAGTTGCCATGTATCTGGCAGTTATGGCACCTTCTGACA
>JAMKQA010006499.1:0-11475 GCA_024699735.1 Posidonia australis
ATCAAAAACTTTAAAAGTAATTAATTTTTTTTGTAAATTCCATTCTATGTCTATCCAATGTGCAGTTAAACATAAATATGGAAAATTATTTGGACCAGTCCAAACATCACATGTTAATGATATTTTACATAATAAACTAAAACATATTCCAATTAAATCTTTTTAATTTTTTTTAAATGTCTTATAAATTATATTTCTTGTTATATTTCTAGAAAAACTTTTAAACTGTGGATTTAAATAATTTTGCATACATGATTCAAAATGTTTATTTTTAGAAAAAGAAAATGGTTGTTCGTCTTGTACTATAAATTTAGTTATTCCTTCCTTAACTTCTTCTGTATTATATTTCCAATTAATTATACCACTAGATCCTACTTGTAATTTTGATTGTTTTAAATCTGTGTTATCATTTTTATTATGTTTAGGTATACATTTTTGTAAATATCTAGATATATGACCTACACCCCCTCTCCTAAGACATGTGTATGTGGTATTACAATAATTACAGTAACACCTAGTTTGATCTACAGGGTCTATTGTTACATGCTCCTAAACCCAAGAACTTTATTTTCTAGGTTTTTTAATGGCTGTGGACTGTACAGTATGTGTTGGGGTAAACTGAGGTTGATCTGACTCCATACTAGGAATATAGTCATGGCTACCAACATTACCAATATTTTTCATTTTAATATAAAAAATGAATATAAAATAATAAAATCCTTAACCTACAAAAACCAAAACCTAAAAATAGAGGGATTAGAAGTAAAGAATTTGGAGGGATTAGAAGTAGAGAAATTTTTTAGTTGTTGGCTCAACTGGTGTCGCGTGGAGACAGGAGAGTAGAAGACAGAGCAGAATTCAAAGCCAAACAGCGAAATCTTCACTTGAAAATCCTCACTTAAAAGTTAGGAGAAAGTTGTAGTATAGAAGTTTTAATGAAGAAGAGAAGAGAAGATTCAGTTGTGAAGAAAAAATGAATAGTAAAAAAGAGTATTTATAGGATAAAAGGATAAGATTTTAAGTTAAAAAATAATAATAAAATAAAACACATGGCCGTTGCATAGCAACGGCTATATATTTAGCCGTTGTTTGACAACGGCTAAATGATGCATCTTTTTTGGATCGTTGCATCTTTTCTTTTCTTTTTAAGCTGACCTTGTAGTTTGTTTGTTTTTTTGTAATGGGCCGGGCTCAACCCGGCCCTGTAGTTATATATATATATATATATTTTTAAGGGTCGAACTGAGTCCGGTCCTGTAGTTTGTTTTTTTTAAACGGGCTGGGCCTTGTAATTTTTTTTATTTTTTGTAGGCAGGTTGGCCGAACTCAGACCGTTTCACGGGCCAAATTGCACTTAGTAAACGGACCAAAGTCGGTCTGAACCTTAGGCCCAGCAGGGCCCATGGGATTGTCGAGCCCAAGCTGGGCTAGGCCGGGCGGCCTAGGCCCGGCTCGGTCCGATTTCCATGTTTAATAAAAACCAAGTTGACTATATATATACTTTGTTTTTGTGTATTTTTTTTTATTTTTTTTATAATTTAATCTATCTCAAATTCTATAAAATACTTTACTTTCATAATTTTTAAAATTAAATTTACCATTAAATAATACTTGCAAATTTAGTGGTTGAAACTTATTGATATTTCGTAAAATGTTGAACCTTAAAGATGAAGTAGTTTTGAAAGTCCAATTGTAATAAATATTTAATAACATATAAGTTATATTATGATAATTAGGGGTGTAACCTTTAAATGGGTTGGGTTGAATCAGATTTAGAATCTACTCGAACCTTAACTTGTCTTTTCCTAGTAAGTAACGAGTCGGGTGAATATCCATATTAAAAATTTCAAACTACTATCCTATCCATTATCTATTAAAATAACAGGTGGTGGATAGAATTAGGAGATGAAATGGGTGAGTTTTATTATTATTAAACTTATATCATTTCATGGACTTTTCATGGAATTGAATTGAACCCAACATAATCATTTTATTGATTTCTAAGGAGAAGAAGACTCAAATCCAATAGAATTCCTAGAATCTATTTACATTGTGGTTAGAACAAAATGAAATAACTACTGGAACTTAATCACTTCTTCACCTTCTTGGTTGTCATCAGTTTGCTCGACAACTTGATCAACTTGACTGCTCTTTTCTTCGTTGGGGTCGTCTTCACGAGCTTCAATGACTAGGTCTTCTTCAATGTGGCCTTCGCCTTTAGGCTTCAACGGCTTCTTCGCCTTCGTGTTCTCCTTCATCTTGGGTTTCTTCTCCTTCATGAGTTTCTGGGTAGTAGTAGCAAGTGAGGCGGTCACCTTCTTCTTTAGAGCAATAGCAGCTATTGTCGTGTTGGTGTGGGTTTCTTGGTGATGGGGTGGAAAGCTTGTAGGAATTCTTAACCTTGAATTCTCTAACTTGGCAAAGCGCTTGAGGTAGACGGAGAGTATCTTTCAGAAGTTGGATGGGAGGTAGGTCTTGTACTTCTCCTCTTGATATTTCGCTATTGTCAACTGCCTTGACCTGAACCTCTCCTTTAGCGAGCAAACTACCTTCGTAATCGTCTGCAAAACCAACAAAATAGAAATAATCACTACAACGAGGAAACCAAAGAACGCAACAGAAAGAGATGATGTAGAGTAAGAGGAATACCATGAGGTGGGGTGGACGGAGAGAGAGAGAGTGGACTACTTATTCTCCATTGTTGCCTTCGTTGTCATTGCAATTGCAGAAGACAAAAAAGGAGGAAAGGACTTTGGAGGCCTAGAGAGTGAACTAAGGGTTGAGGATTGAGGAGGAATGATGAGTTCATGAGGGTTTGGATTGGTGTATTTATGTTAAAAAATTAAGTTTTGTATAAATTTACTAATTTACCTTCGAATTATCGAGTTAATGGATTACCTTATTTTAACCTTGACCTATTAAATTGATGGATTAGTCAGTGACAAGTTAAATGGATCAACGGGTATACAAGATCTCTATTCTAATTCATTTCTAATGAGTCAGGTTAACGGGTGATACACAACTTACTTACAGTCCTAATGATAACGTAATGTATATGGTTAAAATATTTTTATTTAAATTGAAAAATAAGATATATACAACTAATTTGGTTGTGTACATTTATTTATACGACCACACACCGGACTCTTATTTACGTTGAGCTTCTTTTTGTTTGCACTCTGACTTGGTATTTTCTAGAAGTGAAGAGGAAATGATGGTTAACGTCAATGTCTGCGGGATCCTAAACTGCCGGTTGTGGAGTGGATAGTGCAGTTGCGCCGGAAGTGTCTGGTGCTGCACCACCGGCAAATGAACTCTGGCCAGTATTAACTCATGACGTACAATAACAGGAGAGCTGCAAAAGACGATTGAGAGCGCTCCGAGATGCGTATATTTTTACAAATTCACCAACATTAGTGTTACGTACAACAAGCTGATAAGTGGAACAAAAGACAAGGGCAAAATTATTTTTTTTTTTAAAACGGTAATCAATTTTTTATATATTCCATAAGCAAACCACATATAAAAGTCCAAGTTTTGTGATAATATTACAGTAAAGCAGCTCCACAGGTAAGAAGCACTGAGCCAAAGTATTGAGGCTTGAAAAATATTATAGACCCAAAAGAGAGTATCAGAGTAAATATGTTAAACCAGCGGCCAATAAGAATTTGGCCAATCAAAGGGGATTGTCGTCTACAAGAGCAGGGGTGAACACATTTTCATCCCCCACATGCTGCTCAGAGTTTGCAGCCAAAGAATCAATTTCCATGCCTCTAGTTTGCTGAAAGGAAGAGAAGGAATGCAGAATTTCATTTTTTTCAAAACCTGCACCCAAACACTCAACCCAATAAATAGTCAAAGATATAATATCATTAATAATCATGTATTTACTATTGGAAATGCTCCTGAAAATTCTGTTGTTCCTTTCCTTCCAAATAGACAAAAGGAATATTTGCACAAAGGTAAGAGAGCCTATGACAGGCAAATCAAATTTTAACACAGGTGGCATATTAAATAAGTCTTCTATAGATAATATAGCAGGGTATAAAGGGGAAATTGCAAATACATTCCAAATGGAATAAGTAAATGGACAAAAAAGAAAGAGATGCATTGTAGATTCAGTATGGTAATTACAGAAAATACATAAGGTGGAACCATTCCATCCCCTTTTGCATAAGTTTTCTTTGGTCAAGATTTTATTACAAGCAACCAACCACAAAAATAGTTTAACTTTGAGTGGAACCCAACACTTCCAGATTTCCTTAAAGAATTTAAATCCGAGTCTCCCATCATTAACCATATCATAACACGATCTAACAATGAATACCTTATTAGTAGGTTTCCAAACAAGCGTATCATCCTCTGTATTTACTCCTACATTAGGAATTATCCCCAATAATAGTTCCAGTTGAGAATGCAGGAGCTCAGAGTCAGTGAAAGATAAAGGATCTATCAGAAGATTGTTTGGATTTGAATGGTTGATTCTAACAACCTTTTCTACAGTGGCCTGTTTAAATTTTGCTCTCCTGTAGATATCAGGTAGGATGTCTTTGAGTTTTTCTCCATTCCACCATCTATTTTACCAGAAGATGGTATTTTTCTATTGTTTACATGAAACAATGTAAACCCATTTATGATATCAAAACTTTTTTGATTTCATGCCAAAGGGGTGAAGATCTAGTGTTGGAAGTGTTAAGTATGGCACCTAAACCTCTCCTTGCTAAATATTTTGCTTTGATAATATCTTTCCATTTCAGAGAGTAGTCATTTGATAAAAATTGCTAAAGTAGTTTGCATTTTAAAGTCTTATTGAAATTCCTTAAATTGATGATACCCCATCCTTGTTGTTCCTTGGATCTACAAAGAGATTTCCACTTAACCAAGTGACAAGCTGTGGAGGAGGAGAGAGAGTTCCAAAGAAATCTGGATCTGAACTTATCAATGTCATTCTCCACTTTGGTTGAAAAGTGTAGAACAGATAAGTAATATGTAGGAATGGCAGATAGGACTGCATTAACCAAGGTTAATCTGCCACCAAGTGATAATAACTTAGCTTTCCAAAGAGATAGTTTTTTTTGAGATTTTTTCAATGATAGGTAGGCAGTCATGATAATTGACTTTTCTAAAGTGTAAAGGAAGTCCCAGATATTTTATAGGGAAGTTTTCAATTTGACACCCCAAGATATGCGAGGCTCTCTGTATAAAAGATTCTTGAATACCAATGCCAGTGATAGAGGATTTGTGGAAGTTTATTTTCAACCCTGAACAAGACTGGAAGCAGCAGAGTATCCTCTTAATATTTATTAAATTATCCTCAGTGGCCGATAGAAAAAGGATAGTGTCATCAGCATATTGAATATTCATTACATTTGGACCGTTGTTTGGTAGCTGTATTCCAGAGACTAGATTATTTTCCAATGCTAAGGCTAGCATTCTGTTTAAGGCATGTGTGACTACAATGAAGAGAAGTGGAAAGAGGGGGTCACCTTGTCTTAAGCCGTTTGTTGACTTAAAGAATCTTTTAGAAGAACCATTGATTAACACTGAAAAACTGGCATGTGAAATATACATTTTGATCCAAGAAATCCATTTTTGTTCACATCCTAAGCCTTTCAAAGCTTCTAACAGAAAGTCTCAGTTGACATTGTCAAAAGCTTTAACTTTACTGATCGTTGTCGTCCTCATTTGCAAAAGTTCAAGTAGAAAAGGCTCCAATTGCGAACTTATATATATAACCATTAACTTTGCTGATCGTTGTCGTCCTCATTTGTATTGTAATTGTACTTCTTCTTTTTGCAATCAGTAGATAATACATTAGATAGATACCTGATTATGAAACCATTACCAAATAAAAGGCACCATAATAAAGTATTAGATGAAAATATGCTAAAAGGATCCAAAAAGAACGGTAAAATATTACTCAAATTATACAGATGTCAGGTCCACAAAATTTCCAAAAAGTTCAAAGTAATAAAGTACAAAAAAGGATTCAACCAACAGCCGAATCACTCTCCATATTGAGAGGATCATCCATAGCATTGGGGGTGCGATCAACAGAAGTAGTTGTCATAATGGAAATTCCAATAGAAGATGTAATTATTTGGGTGGTCAAGTCTATCTTTACTCTATCCCATTCTTACTATATACTAGCAATTCCATGAGACATCTCCTCACATGAAAGACCAGAGTTAATGTTTCCTGACCAAGAAGATATTAAGGAGATAATATTGCTAATGATATATGGGTCGATCAAAGTATTTCTAAATATTATATTATTCCTAATTAACAAGCTATAAGGACTACAAAACTGTTGGAATGAGTATGTTCTAGCTAATTTTGGATGGTCGATGTTTACCAAGCAAATATAAGTCATATAATCCTAAAATTTCCCCTATGGATAAATCAACAGAACCATTCAGAAAAAAAAGTCAAATCTTGATAGCAAAAGGACAATGCAAAAATAAATGTACAGTAGTTGTCGACTGATGTCCACAAAATGAACACTCTGTGTGCCCGATCCACCCTCTTTTTACTAAATTCACTCAAGTAAGGACTTTATTATTACAAATCAGTCAAACAAACAGTTTAACTTTGAATGGTGTATAACTCTTCCAAAGACATTCAGCCAAGGAGGTCTTAAGCTTTCCATCATTTAAAATGGAATAACACAATTTAACCGAAAATCTATTGTTCCCAGAATGTTCCCAAGAGATTCGATCTTTGCTATCTCTTAAATTCAGATTGTTCATAATATCTACAAAGACTTCTAATTGATCCTGTAATAACTCCCCATTGGAGGCTATTACTAGATTAAGAGGAAACAATTTTGGGAAATCAGAGTTATATAAAGATTGCATTTTCTTAATACTAAATTTTTTTTGTTTAGAAACAACATATAAATCAAGAAGAGAATATTTTAATGTCGAATCATTATGCCAGGAACTCACCCAGAAAATAGTATCTTCCCATTATTGACAAAAAATCTTGTGAATGAATTAAAAATTGGGAAACATCTTATTAACTCTTGTCAAAGTGGAAAACACCTTTTAGATAAGCTATTAAGCAAAGCACCTTGATTTAATCTATAAAAATATCTCACTTTGATAAGTGTAAACCACTTAAGCCGATAGTTATCGTTCATCAACTGCCACAGTAGCTTACATTTTAAAGCTAAACTGAAATTATGTAAACTCAATATGCTCCACCCATTCTGATTTTTACTTCAACAAATGTTTTCTCATTTAACTAAATGGTAGTTATAACCCTTTCCAATTCTAGATTGCCACAAATTTTTTTTCCTAAGTCTATCAATTTCCTTCTCTACACGAGAGGGGAGATTTAGGACAGATAAATAGTACATAGGAATAGTAGATAGTACCGAGTTAACTAACGTAAGTCTACTTTCCAGAGAAAGAGATTGAGCTTTCCATGAAGATAGTTTAGCAGAAACTTTGTCAATAATTGGAACCCAGTCCTGATAAGAGGTCTTTCTAAAGTACTATGGAAGGCCTAGGTATTTAAAGGGTAGAGATGCCTTCGGACAGTCCAAAATCTTGTAACCACTATCAATAAGTTCATTAGAGAGCTCAATTCTAGTGAAAGAAGATTTGTCTAAATTTATTTTTAGTCTAGCACAAACTTCAAAACAACAAAGGATTCTTTTAATATTTATAAGTTACTCCAAAGATGGGACTAGAAACAAAATGATATCATCTACATAATGAGGTAGCGTTTGGTACGTTGAAATGAAGATTGGAATGGAATGAGAGAATTCCATTCCAATGTTTGGTATAAAAAAAAAATCTTTGGAATAAGCATGGGAATGAAATTCCCTTGGGAATCAAATTCTCATTGAAAATGGGAATTTCATTCCTTCCCAAGAGATAAGGAATTTGATTCCCATTCCATTGGAAATCATTCTAAAAACGTCATGTACCATCCTTTATTATCGTTCATCCTTCTCCGCAGCTATCCCTCCTCCTCCGTGGTGTGTTTCCGACGTCTGTCACCCTTAGTCATGGAATGTGGGTTGAGCTGGGCCGATCTGGCCCAAACACTACTAGAAAATCTACATTTTGCGAGGAAAACTAGCGAGGACTTAGCGATGACAAGTCCTCGCCAAAATATAACGAAGACATATAGCGAGGAATTAGCGAGGACATGATCTCACAATAATTTGGCGAGGAAATAGCGAGGACTATTTCTCGCAATGTCCTCGCGTATTTTTAGCGAGGACATAGGGAGGAAATGTCCTCGCTATTTGTCCTCGCTAAATCAGATCTAAAATACCGACGCTCGAGTCGATTTCCTTCCTTTCTTACCCTAATACCCATCCAACTCCTCCTCTTCCTTCCGCTGCTCGTATGCTCGACGCAACCTCTTCCTTCCGCTGCTTCCGTGCACAGTGCTCCGCTGCTCCGTGCTCCGTTACTCGTACGCTCGACGCAGCCTCTTCCTTCCGCTGCTTTTGTCCTCTTCCTTCCGTGCTTGACGCAGCCTCTTCCTTCCGCTGCTTCCATGCGTAGTGCTCGACGCAGCTTCTTCCTTCCGCTGCTTCTGTCCTCTTCCTTCTGTGCTCGACGCAGCCTCTTCCTTCAGCTGCTCGTACGCTCGACGCAGCCTCTTCCTTCTGCTGCTTCCGTGCGCAATGCTCGACGCAGTCTCTTCCTTCCTTGCTCCGCTGGACGTAGCCTCTGTCCTCTTCCTTAATTCTAAAGGCAAGATTCATAAATCGATCTAATTTTGTGATTTCAAAAGCATTTTAATTTATGTGATTCAAAAGCATAACTGATAGAAGAATGTGAGAAATTAAAAAGTAAGTATCTTAATTTGGTCATTTTTTGTTGAACAGACTTATGATTCACAACTAACCTTAACGAACAAGAAGGCAAGAATACCCTACTGTTCAACATGAACTTGAATTGTTCACAACTAGGCACACAAAATTCAAATAAAAGCACTGACCTAGCACTCTTTATAATCATGAGTTCAGTGAACATTTGTAGGTCAGGCAAAGCATCAGACAAATGTGGTCTACTTGGGGTTCCAGTCTGAATTTTATGGATCTTTTTACATGCATTTGCTTATGTCTTCAAACAATAAATCAATGGCAGCCATTTGACAGAGTCAGTGCAGTTGGATATATATATAAAATACAAGGAGGAGTTAATAAATCAAGGCTGGACAAAGTGAAAGGTACAGAATGAAATAAAAGCAAGCAAAGTACAAAAAAATGTATACCCACAGGATAATCCTCCCATCCACCATTTTTGTAAAACAGCAACCGATGTGGTAGTCCAGTCTTTAAGAAGTTTGAATAATTTTTTAGAATAGATTTCTGGAAATATTATTGGCTGCAACTATCTTTGCAACAGCACTTTATGAGGGGATGCTTTGGGGCAAATGACTGCAAAAACGATGGCTTTGTTGCATCAAAGAAACATCCTGCACCACAGGTTGAACACTGACTCTTTGAAACATTAGTGATTTCTCCAGTAAAATTATCCCACACCCTTTCGTTCCGTAATTCCATCCTAATGCACAGAAAAAATCTTTATAAACTGAATAATCTTAGTAACAAAATGCTTCTCACAGAACGTTGCTATGATAGCTTACAACTCCTTCAGGTATTTCATATATGACCCATGTCCACCAAATATATGATGAACAAGTTGTCCCTGAAATGAGAAAAACAAACCATTACTTTAGAACTAATTGATGGAAAACAATACCTTATACTAGGTGGAATTAAGTGTTGTTTGCATGATAAAATTGAATGCATCAAAAACTTCACATTATGATTTTCTGGAAAACAAATCATTTAAACTGATTTTTTTTTTCTACAAGTATGAAATGGCAATGACATGCAATGAAGGAATTAGAGTGCAACCCTAAAGGGTGACGGGGGAGTAAATGAGGAATGGACTAAAAAGAGTTGAACCAAAAAGGTATATTCCTTGTCACCAAAAAAGAGAGTTCAAAAAAACCATATGATTGGTAGTAAAAAGCCCAATATCTTTCTGAAAGTGAAGGTAGCATAATTTCTTTGCTGGCTAAATAAATTGGATTTCTTTTGACTGTCTAAAATCATAATCCACCAAGAGAAATATGTGAACAACTAACAGCATGTAGCATCCACAGGCTGGCTAAAATATGAAAAAGAAATTGAAGACTGAGAAAATAACTTCCTCTTTGAACATATAAACAATTATGACAGCTGTATATGCCTTATAATTTTCAGCCTTTTGTGATAACAGATGGCTCATAAGCATTTGATATACATTAGCCAAAAAATAGCCTACAAGAAACTGTGCATAAAGTACATAATGAGTATCACATGAGCAAAATAAGAGCAACATGGCAGCAAAAAAATAAACAGAACAAAAAATAGGGCCAAGGCACACCCATGGAATGTGACTGAGTGATGGCCTGTATGTTTGACAAAATGGACACGCAGTGATGGTGCAAGATATTTTACTTGAGAGAATTTTGTTTTATGAAGTAAAGTCCAAGTGGAAAGATTGACTTTGTCATTGGTAGATGATACAGGGATATTAATTTCATTCAGTGTCGAAATAACATAATATCTTGCACTATTTTATTTAAGTTTTGCATTATTTGTTTGCTTATAACTGAGACAAGAATAAAAAACATTTGAATTTTTTTGTTTGTTGAGAATACTATTTGAATCTCCACAAAAATAAATAGTGAACCAATTAGAGAAATTGTAATGCTCTATCTTTAGAATACACTGATAAGACCATGTTTAATTGTTTACAGGTTGGACATACATAATGAAAAAAAAATATACTAACATATTTAGAGATTCAACATTGGACAAATTGACAAATCATGATGCTATCGCTAGAAATTTAGTAGAATTCTCACTTAAAGAGAAATTGACCAGCTTAGCAGCAACTGACACGGCAGATCCACTTGATCATCCATCAGGTACCCGATCCGGGGCAGTTGGATTCACAGGTGTGCCATCGTGTTTACTTTCTCCAATAATACTGAAAATTAATAGAAGATCTGATAAGCATGTGCATACCCTATGTTTGTTGATAAGCATGTGCATATCCTTGATTTACATTCATACGAATGCAGTTCTTCTTTCTTTTGCATTACTCTCATCCAGTAGTTTCATTCTTTTTGAGTGTATGATTGTATTTTTCATGCCTGCCAATTTCAACTGATATTAGGAGAAAACAGAGGTGACACAACCAGTCAGTGTATTTATTCTATCAACCAAAGGCTGAAACACTTTTCATGACCTGTGAAACTGAGAATGGTTATTTATATTTTACTCCTTCATTCTTTTAGAAACATGTTTAGTTTTCAAGAAATTCCTTATCTTTACTAAATATTTAGACTTAATTCAAGAAACTCTATCATTGTCATGACTATTTTAATTGTTTCTCGACTTTGAAAGTTCAAGAAGTTCAACTACATGAGTTTCTTATCATTTCTTTCTTT
>JAMKQA010006500.1:0-11748 GCA_024699735.1 Posidonia australis
TGTTCTGAATTTATACAATATGTGTATTCTAATGATAGTGTTGTATGTTTTATTGTTCCTAGCTAGAGATACCTTCTTAAACAAGACTTGTCTTTTGGCAAGTTATGATTAAGTTTTTGATGTGTTTTCATATACTTATATAATTTTTAGTAGCCTTTGTTGGTCGGCTACATTGGTTACACATTGGATCCTTGTTATTATTTTTTCCTTTTTTTTTTGTAAAATTTGCATATTCAACTACTCTTATCTATGTCTTTTTTTGTGTAAAATTCAGGTGCTATAAAACCCAAGAAGCTACCCAACCCAAAGTTTGTGAATCCGGTTGGGTTGGGTCTAGATTGGATATGGGTTTAAAATTGTCCAATCTGAACAATATGTGTTGGGTTGTGGATTCACCCTTAATCCAACCCAACTCGACCCATATATACCCCTAGTTGAAAGGCATCTTGAGTAGAGCCCATAGGTGGAATGATCTGTTGTTTGTTTGTTGGATGGTACCAGCTAGAGTGTGAAATCCACGGCAGTCAATGTATGGATAATCTCATTGTAATCAAAGAAGATATCACAGTAGCGCATTGTCAAACCTGAACTTGTTTGTTTCAATAAACTGCTTAATGAGAAAGTCAATGATCATCATTAAGAGACACAACTGTCAGTGGAAGTGCTTTGCATATCTACCAAGAGTAAGAGGTTGAATGAAGATAAGATGACAATGCATTGAGTAAATAATCCGTAGGAGTCAATGTATGGACAATCTCATCGTAATCAAAAAAGATATCGCAGTAGTGCGTTGTCAAACCTGAACATGTTTGTTTCAATCAACTGCTTAATGAGAAAGTCAATGATCATCATTAAGAGACGCAACATTCAATGGAAGTTCTTTGTGTATCTACCAAGAGTAAGAGGTTGAATGAAAATAAGATAACAATACGTGGGCATGCCAAAATGGAATTTGGAAAGAATGTGTGATCGAATATTGTCAGTTATGGCATGATGACGTTGATACCATATGTTCACGATTTAGCATATCCCATTCAATCTGGATTGGAAAAACAACAAACGACATCTACATCAACATATTAGTCTAAATTCCTAAACTCTGAAGTTGAAATGTGAACACTATTTGAACTCAAAGACAATGGGAGAGTCGTCATCAAATTGAAGATTATAAATCACTTTTGTTCATTTTCTATTTAATTTAACAACGAATAAGAAGAATAACTGTTTGATCAAGGCTACCAGACGACCCCAAGTTCTATCTTCACATGGTAGTGCACTGTAAACGTATACTTCAGTCATCAAACGTTTGATTAATCTACATACCACACCCCAACCCCCCTCTCCCCCAATTTAATTACCCAATTCTCATTATCATATGTGTACATACCAATTTAGTCTACGTGAGAGTTCCAAATATTTCTTCGTATGTTGTACATTTTATGGTTTGTGCATGGATATGTCTCTTCAACTGGTCGACATGCATTTTGACCAATACATGCACATTCACTTCTATCTCGTCTCTACCCTCTAATGCTTATACGTATGAGTGTCTACGTCTCAAACGAAAGGTTTTTCGTTTGGAAAACATCCAAAGCGGAAGGGAAGGTTATTTAGGTTAGTACAGTATAGCTAGTCTCAAAATGAAAAAGAAGAAAAAACTAAGTTCATGCCAGGGAATGTGGGTATTGACTAAGGTAGTGTTTGGTATGTTAGAATAGAAATTGAAATGTAATCCAATTATAGGGATAGAATGGTATTTCTACGTTTGATACGAAAATATTATCGGAATAGTCATTCTCTTTGGAATAAAATTCTTACTCTCCTTGGGAATTTGATTCATGGCATGTAAGGAATTTGATTCCCATTTCATTGAAAATAAACATAAAGGAAAACCCAATGCCCATCTCACATCATTCTTCCTCACATGTTGTTTCATTCCGTCTTCCTTCCTGTGACCCTCCCTCCTCACATCATTCCACCTCCGATGTCGTTCCTCCTCCAACATCTTTTTTCCAACAATGCCTTCCTCCTCTAGCCTTGTCTTCCTCCACAGTCCTCCCTCTTCCAGCACAGCAACTCTTCCAATGCCTTCCTCCTTTGTAGCCCTTCGTCCTTCAGCCTCCATCTTCCTCCACAGCCCTTCCTCCTCTAGTGCAACAACTCCTCCACAATCCTTCCTCCTTCGGCCTCCATCTTCCTTTACAGTCCTTCCTCCTTCGATGCAGCAACTCCTTGGCAACCCTTCCTTCTCTGACCCCCATCCTCCTCTATAGTCCTTCCTCTTCCAATGTTGCAACTCCTCCAGCACCCTTCCTCCTATGACACAGCAACCTCGTCTAGTCTCAACAAATGCCCTAATCTATTGGTATGTTCTCTTGCTTCTCCTTGCATATTGTGATCTTTTTGCTTGGAAGATTGTTTGATTTGAAACCCATTAGGTACACATTATTACTTCTCAAAAAGAAAACCCAAAACAAAGGATTGAATTTGAATGGAGTGTTGATTGGTTTGAATAGAATTTCATTGCAGACATCATGAAGAAATCTATAGAGATCATGCAGTGTTATATATCTTCAAAATCTCATCTAAACAAGGCAAGACCTAATGAAATGTGCTTATCCTTTGTATATGTGGTTTAACTTCTCTACTTAGTAGATTTGTTCTTATCTATGACTTAGACATGTATTAATTTCTCAATCTTATTTATATAATTCTCTTTACTTAAAAGAAAAACTTGTGTTTTTATATGCAGTGATTATAACTCGCCTCAATAAAAGTTTGATAAGACAAACAAGGATGAGAAAAAATATCATTTTGTTTTTAAACTTTTGACTTGAGATACTATATATGTGTAGACACCCCATTTTGGCAGCCACTCGCAGTGGATTCTTACAAGAGAGAGCGCTCCAATGACAACGAGGCGTTTCACCTCTCCTAAACCCATTTTAACCCAAAACACCCTACATTACCCTAAACGCGAGAAACCAACACCCATTTCCACACCCAAACAACCACAGCCACACCAGCTCCACATCACTCCACAAAACACACCACCAACATCACTCCATCCCTCCGGACCCGCCTCCGCAGCCGTCGCGCACCAGTCGTCGGAGAAATGCCGCCGTAGGTCACCGCCGGAGAGGACAACCCACCACTAGGTAATCTCCCCCCTTACTACATAAGCCTATTTTTCTTCTTTGTTTTTCATCCAACATCTCCGTCATGTCATCCTCAGCATGTTTGCATCCCATTTCATCATGTCATACATGCCATTTTCATCATTCCCACCACCTCCGGCGACGTCGGAACCCACTCTAGCGGCGTAGGTGGGTGGAGGCATCCACCAGGCCATCCATCCATCCAGGCATGTAGGAACATCCCCTAGCATCCCCTCAAGCTCATGCATGCGTAACATTCATTTTAGAGCCATAGCATTAGGGTCAGCGAGTCGATAAAGCTCGTAGCTCCATTCTGTCTCTGGCGTGCACGTTGTGGTCGCGCATGCGACATGCGCGGTTGCGCCAGGGACAGAACAAGCTGTCGGGCTGAGCTCTAGCACCACCCACCTCATTCATTCTACCGCCACATATCCACGCATCCTAGGACCTAATTCTCAACATACATACATTCATGGTAGTCCCGTCTAGGTCTCCATGCATTCATTTAGCCATTTGCATTCCATATTTCATCGGTGAGTGAGGCAAAAGTCGTCGGTCCACTACCCTGTCCTGTGTCCGGCAGCAGCGTCCCAATTGCACGACAGACTTGCACGGTGGACATGCACGGGTCTGCCAGAGACAGAACAGGCAGCTGGCCTGAGTCCTTACCTACTTGCTCCACCCATTTCTATACCACATATCCATACATCTAAGCACATGCACTTACATCTACACTTATCATGCTGTGACCATGCTGGTGGAAACCATGCGCGGCTCTCCTACTACCGGATGCGTGGAAGCACATGAAGAGACCCGATATGGTCACGGTGAAGATGGTGAATCTGGAGGAAAAGACTAGATCCGGAAACACCGAGGGAAGATAAAAAGGATAAGGAAAGGAGTCGCCACCTAGTTTTTTAATGGAAAGAAGAGGAAAACCAAAAACACCAGAAAAACTGGGAAGCAAACAAGATGCAGAATGTATGTGTGTGCTCCATGCCTAATGGACAATGCACAAATGAATGTGGGGCAGAGAAAGGGTAAGGATTCTGGTTACGCATGGGGAAGGGGTTACGTACCCCCATGCGCCCGAGAAAACTGGGTCTTTCTAGGTTTCCTACTGTCAATGGTCTATGGATGTATGCTTGCATATTCTATATGATCATGCATGAAGATGACTGAAAACATGCCAAATCAAAGTAAAGAAGTGAAATAAAGGGAAAAAGTTAATCCGACGGTCAAATGTAGGCATTGAGAATGCCACTTTACTGTACGCCCTTATGCGATGAGGAACATCGTGAAAATCGAGAAAATCTCGGAAAGCGCCTCGCAAATCAAGGGAAATTTGCATAAATCTGAGAAAATCAGAAAGGAAAAAATAATCCTCATTTCGGGACAATGTCGGCTTTGAAAAGGCTTTTATTGTACGCCCTCGGGCGATGGAAAACCAAATCAAGTCAAAGACATGAAAAACTGGGAGAAATCCGGGAAACGAGGAGAAAACTAAGCTAGAAACAAGCTAGAAAAGCGTGCGCAAAGTCAAGTAGAAAATACAATAAAACTTGTGCGGTAAGATGTGAAAAGATATGCAAAATGCAAGTGTGAGTGTATATAGTGAGAATTCTAGGGGCCTTTGTGCAAAAAGCCCAAATTCTGATTAAAACTGATATTTTGAAGCCAAATCATCAAAAATACATAGGAAAATACATTTTATGCAATTATGAAGAAATCTGGGGTCAAATGTGCAAACATGTGCAATCCTAGTTAAAATGAAGTTTCCTAAGGGTCAAAATGCAATTTTACCACTAAAACATGCATTTAAAACAATTCAGTGGAAATTCAGGGTAAAAATGCAAGAAAAATGATTCAGAAAAGTTCTAGAAAGTTTCAGGGGAAAAATAGTCATTTTATCCCAGAAAACAGGCATTCAGAGTAAATTCTGTGAAGTACAGGGGCTAAACTGCAAATTTCTCAGCAGAATAAAACATCTAGAAAAATTTTAGTAAAGACTAAGGGTTAAAATGCAATTTACCCTGAGAAAGCAAGCTTTAGAAAAGTTTTCAAAAACTTATGGGGCTGAAGTGCAATTTAACCAGTAAAAACAACATCCTGGATGATTTCAAAAGAATGTAGGGGCTTTCATGCAATTTTCTTAGAAAAATGAACTTTTAGAAAGATTTCAAGAAAGCTCAGGGTCTTTCATGCAAAATTTCTAAATAAAATGCATTAAAAGAACACTTGAGGGCTTTTGCTAAAGTTTAATGCCTGGAAAACATTATTTTAAATGTTCATAGGGAAGAATGCAATATTTTCGGTTAAAACTTTATTCGAATGATTTTAGAAAAATGACTGGAGGACCTATTTGTAATAAAAGGACCAAAGTGTAATACAAAAATGACCTAAATGCAAGGAAAACAAAGTTTCAGAAGTTTATTAAAATAAATGTTTTTTAAATTGTTTTAAAAGAAAGAAAGAACGACGGTCGCCGGCGACGATGCTCCGCAGCCGACGACCGCCGGAGGGGGCCATCAGAGGCCTTCCCGTGGTCTGATCTGGACTAATCGGAGATCAAACCCCACAGGAAGCAAGAGGAAGAAGAGGGGAGATGATCCAGTGGAGTGGATCGAAGAGCTAATGGTGGGAGCGGGCCTCCCATCTACCGCGTCGTCGAGGTGCTCTAGCGACGACGTCGGGGAAGAAAGAGCCTCTAGCATGCTGCAGCGCAACGATTCAACTGTCGTGGGGGCATTGTGGAGCGTCGAGGAGCTTCCCCGCTCCTCCTAGAGCAGAATGATGGAGGATGGAGCGGAAGCGTGCTCCAACAGTCGTCGACAGCGTCCCCTCCGACGAGTGTGGCTGCTACGGTGATCTAGGGCTCATGGCGCGATTCAGGAGGCTTCATGGAGCTTCAGGGAGTGTTGCTGGACCATCGGAGGATCTTGGAGCAGTGAAGGGCACGCAATCCTCCACTGGAGCGGTAGTCTTCTCCGACGACGGCTGGATTGGCGTGTCTCCGGTGATCTTCGTGCGGAGCTGTCTGGAGGTGATGGAGCGGTGATCTAGGGAGCGGAGAAGCTCGAGGATAACCAAAGGAGGAGGAGAGGAAGCTCAGGGGCCAGGGTCGTGCCCTGGATCGTTCCCCCCACCTACATCGCCGAAAAACGGCGACAGTGAGCTCCGGGGAGCAATTCCGACCAGAGAAAACCTCTGGATTGCTTGGAATTGTTCCAGGAAGAAGGAGAGGACCTCAGGAAGCTATGTTTAGAGCTAGAAGAGATAGGAGGAGAGCGTACCTGGCCTGACGACGTGAGGCTACCTCTGTAGCTCGCCGAAGTATCAAAATTCTCCTCCTCTCCTTCCCACGAGCCTCCCTTTCTCTCTGGAATTCTCTGACACTCTGAGTTCTCTCTCTCTCTCGCAAAAAGTTTGTTAATCTCTGCCTCTACCCTCCCTTTTATAGCTGAAGAAACCCAACAAGCCACTTCAACCGATGGCCAATCGTGTAATAGAAGCACTTAACAACCCTTTAACCTCTCCAACCAAGCTCGTAACAACCTAACAAACTACAAACCGTTGTCCCCCCACGCCATCTCTGTCCCCTTGATCGCCGACAAGGATCGATGGCGATCCAGGCTTCACCGGCGGCACATCAGTGGCTCGGGCTGCTTGGAGGTTTGCTGGATCAGTGGTGTTCAAATTGGCTGGAGAAGCTCAGTAGCTGGAGCAGGTTTCAGGCTGATTCATGGGAGATGATATGGGTTCAGTGGCTAAGTGAGAAGAAAGGGTGAGATGAGAGGGATAGGTGACTTTGGTGAAAATTCAGTGAAATGAAGAAGAAAAAATAATGAATACAGAGAGGGAGAAATAAGGTGTGGGGTTGGAATGGGTTAAATTATTTATGGTGGGTCTTCATGGGCTATGTGGGCTTAATAGGCCTATGGGGGCCTTGTGGGCCTCCATGGGCCTAATGGGCTTCAATTAGGGTTAGAGCTCAGCCACCACATCTCCATCCTACAAAATTGAGAAATTGGGGTGTCTACACATGCATATGACTTATACCATCATGCATGATACACCACATTGCCCTTAATCCACCTCATGTACCATGAAATTCACATCATGCGTCATGACACATCTGCATTTAGGGTGATGACGATTACTATGTCGAATCCTTTTGACCGATGGTCCAGGATTCACGTAGCGTTTCCGAGCACACTTAGGTCATATCTTTCCCGCCCCACTCACATCATTTGCATCGGCATAGCATATGGCATACATCCAACTTAGTCCATGCAAGCATGCATGATCATTTGCACTTGGTAACACACAAGCGAGCGAAAGGCCTAGAAAGACCGATTTCTTGGGCGCATGGAGGTGCCTAACACCTTCCCCATGCGTAACAGGAGTCCTTACCCTTTTCTCTAGCCCGCAATGACCAATGTATTGCATCCATTAGGCACGGAGCATGCACACACATTCATGGATACATTTGCATTCATTTTGTTTTGTTTTTCTCGCGTTTTATCTCATCCGATTTTTCTCGTCTTTCCGGCTTTTAAAAAGATGAGGTGGCGACTCCGTTTGTCCTTATCGTCCTTTTTTCCGTGTTTTCTTCGATGTCTTCGAGTAGAGTGTCCTTCCTCAAATTCACCATCTTCGTCGTGACCTTTTTTGGTTCTTCGCGCGCTCCCTCGCCACGAAAAGTCGGTTCCAGTATGGTCACAGGAACTGGTGACTCCGCTTGAGATACAAGACTCCGGTTTTCGTTTTTCCCTTTTTCGCTTGTTTGTCGTCTTATCGCCATATTTGTTGCATTTATCATTACATACTTGCTATTACATGCCTTTTGCTTGTTGAGTGTTTTCCTTTACACACTTGCTATGCTACAACACACGCACATGCCATGTTACCTGTCTTTTGATGTGATGAATGTTTTCTCTTTTCACCATCACGTTTACACGACACATGCACATGCCATGATCATGCCTTTTGCCTGGTGTATGCTTGTTTGTTGGTTATGCTTCAGTGTTTTCTTCCCTTTACACACTTGCCATCTTAGGGAAAGTAGAGACATGTTTGCTTCTCCCTAACTGGTTTAACATAAAATCCACCACAATAAAAACGGAACTTTGGCAAAACTAGAGACTTCCATGCACTCTCTCCCCTATCCGGCTTAATAAAACTCGTAAGTAAAAGACAATAAAGTATTTTTGCATATATGATCATTTTAGAAAGTATGCATCTTCTCCTCCTCTGAGTCCACCTATAGTTTGAGAAGGCCAGTTCCGATTTTTCTTGTCCTATTGCTTTGGTGTAGGGTTTTATGCTGGACTGTCCCCCCTGTCCGAGGTCGTGTCGGTGTTAGTAGAGGGTACAACCCATGCTTTGGCAGGGTTGAGGCTCCCAATGCACCACCGTTCCACAGCTTTGGCATGGGACGGGACCTTACTTTCTAGCCTATGTCTAAACCCAAACCCATGAGTAAGTTCCATTTAATTGGCCCCACTCGAGACATGCATTGTGAGAGAGCGCATTCTAGGACATTCATCTACATTGTGTGTCATTGCATGCCACCCTAATAACTTGCATTCTGTCCTTGTGCAGGTTCTGACACCTACTGTTCCTGCCTGTCTCTACTAGGTAGCTTATGCGAGGTCCACGATCAAGAGCTCGAGCGTCTTTTTGCGAATTGCCTCCCGTGGTCTTCCCTCTTTCCCCGAGCTAGTGTCGCCTCCGACCATAGCTCATCTTTGGGTTCATGCCTCTTCTCACTGTTGAGGCCCTCTCTGTGCCCACTCGTGGACTGCTATGGCTCAGCAGACCAGTGAGTCTCCTCCTACTGCTCCGCAGGGGGTCCCGTCATTGGCCCCTCCGTCCCTACTTGCCTCTTCTGTTGCTTCCTCCTCCTTTGATGTCGATCCCCCTGTTGCCTCTGATTCTGCCTGTGCCCACTCCTTTCGTCCCGCCTGTCGAGGAGACCTCTGCCATGCAAGCGCAACATCTGCTCGCTCTCGCCCAGAAGCTGCAACACATGGCTCTGGACCTCGATCCGGCTTCTGTCTCCTTTACTCTGACCCCCGAGATCCTAGTGTGCCCCACCTTAGCTGCATAATCACACTTCACCTGTGCCCTCACCATTGCTCCAGCCACTCACGGCTCTAGCAATGGCAACGCCTCTCCTGCCTCCTACATTCACACCACACTTTGCATAGCATCCATCTCCCTCACCTGGTGGCCAGCCTTTCGGCATGGCAAGAGAACAGCATTTCTCGAGCCCGTTGCCTGGTTCCATGCAAGTGCAACAGTTGTTGCTCTCGCACTCTCCACCACACATAGCACAGCATGTTTCCCATCCATCTTTGCATCAGACTCAATCCACTGCACTCATCACAACACCACTACACAATGCATCCTTGCGCGAGTATACTGGCCCCCATGTCTCGACACCAGGAGGCATGTGGGTGGTTCCGGAGGAGCGCACATGAGTGACCCATACAGCATACGTGGAACCTACCTCAGCTACACTTGTCCCGTCAACAGCAACTTCAAACGCCCTCCTTACTAGAATGGGCGATCTAGAAAGAGCACTTCGTCAAGAGCAAGGCAAGGACCACTAGTCTTACCAGTTCTGAGAGCTCTGTCACTTTCCAGAGGCGACACTCCCTCCGAATTTCCACAACCCAGAATTTGAGAAGTTTAACCGTAGAGGCTGCCCCATATCGCATTTGAAGGCGTTTTGCAGAGACTTCACACAGCTTCACAGCGACGAGAGGCTCTTGATCCGCCTGTTCCAGAAGAGTCTGACCAGGCTTGCCTTCAAGTGGTTCACCTCATTGGACACGACCGCTTTCCAGACGTGGGATGACTTTAGCTAAGCATTCCTGGAACAGTATTCCTTCAACCTTGACTTGATCCCAAGACGCGAGGATCTGGTCGCAATCAAGTAGAGACCTCACAAACCGTTTAGGGAGTACGTCGGTCGCTGGCGCACATTGGCCTCCCAGATCAAAGATAGGCCTTCAAACGAGGAGTCTACTTAGATCATCATCAAAGGAGCACAACCAACGATAGGGGCTTTGCTCAGCATTCAGCATATTGCATCCTTTGCATCCCTGATTCGAGCCGACACTCACGTGGAAAGCTCGCTGCAAAGTGGGAAGTTCCACACACTCTCAGCATTCGTCAGACAGGCTATCGCCTCTGGCAACAACACCAACAACGTCACCGACACCGTTTACACCGAGAGGGACGTTGTCACGTATGAATCGTCTACAGAGCTTGCTGACGGAGAGAGCCAGTCTGACCCAGATCAATTAGAACTTGCATCTAGTCCTCCATGCATTGCATACACATACTCCACCGTCGAGCCAGTGCATCATGTCGCACCAACTCGACAAAGACAACGACCCAGGCAAAAGCAGCCTCGCTACGCCCAAGGGGGATACACTCCTCTCGCGGAGCCGCTAAGTGCCCTTTTTCCTAAGATCGAGTCATTTCTGAGGCTCTCGAACTCTCGTCCGCTACCGAATCTAATCTCTCGGTGGTATGATATGAGTGCGTACTGCAACTTCCACCGTCGTGCTGGGCATTCGACGAACAGCTACGTCACTTTACGAGATGCTGTTCAAAACCAGATTGACCGGAAGGTCATCAGCATTGCCTTGCAAGAGGCAGTTTACACGCTCACACACCTGCACCAGCTCACCCAGACCAGCTTGACACATCCTCGGTTGAGTTCCTAGACTCTGAGGATGCCACAGGCTCGAGGGTCATCCCCCTCTCTCCTGTCCCTCCTATTTCTGCCTTTTCCCTGATGAATCCCGCTAATCACTTCGGTCTATTTTCTCCTTCTATTCCCGACCTTTCTGCGGGGGGCCCAAAGCAATGAGACTGTCAGCACTCTAGACCTAACAGAAGACGTGAGCCTGCAGTTCCAGCAACCAGCAGCAATTTCGGCGGCACTGCCAGATTAGTAGTGACCCCAACAACACCAATAAAACGGTATTAATAAAGCAATCAGCAGTTGAGACAGGAGCTGTATCCATTTCTCCTGTTTTCTCTATTGTTTCCTTTTCTACATCATCATCATCATGCATCAAAAATATAAAAATCAAAAAATATCAAAGCCAAAACAAAAATCAAAAAATCAAAACCTAAAAAATTATAAAATCAGAAAACAAACACTTTGCATCCTAATCTTCTGCCCAATGACGAAAATCGGAAAGCTTGCCTGCGTCGAATTGGACCACCCTTCCTCAATGGACACTACCTAGATGACCAAGCAGCAAGGGAGCCACCACCCATTAAAGTCGGACGAAGTGTCCAAGCTCTACAAGGATCCTGCACCTCCAAGAGGGAGATAAAATGCTAGGGTGACTGAGCGAGTGAGCTAGAAAAAGAAAAACACATCCGCATGGGCATAAAAGAAATAGAAGACAGAAGGCGAAAACAGAAGTCAGCCCAAGAGCAAGAGATGTGTAGTGTAACTCTACCCCTACCACACCTTGGAGAGGAGTCAGAGTATGCGCCTGGATAGCCGCACCATCGAGGGTCTACGGGGGGGGGGGGGGGGGGGGGGGGGGGGGGGGGG
>JAMKQA010006501.1:0-13854 GCA_024699735.1 Posidonia australis
TAATAATTAGAAAATAATATTATAAAACATTTAAAAATATCTTTAACATAATATCTTAAGATAAAATATCTTTAAAATATAATATTATTAAAATATTATAAGATAATACATAAAATAATATTCTAATATCTGTAAAATATCTTAACATGACAGTGACATGTTACGGTAACGTATAATGACCAAAGAATTTAGTTAGAGAGTGCAACCATAGAAACATATGTAGGAGGAGGGGTCCAGATCTAGCTGTGAAGAAGACTTGCAGAGTTCCAGTCCTCCCAGATCGGTCTCTTCTTCCAGGTTACAGCACTCTCCATCTCATTCTCGTTCCCTCGGCTCTATAGTTTACAATCTCCACTCTTTCAACTGCCTCTGTTGTCACATCTTCGTAATCGTGAGCTGAAACCTCTGAATTTTGTGTTTTTACTCCGACTGCCAATCTACCCTTAGTTGTTTGAAGCTTGAGCTGTAGTCATGACACAATTTTAGTGGTCCAAAGCTTGAAGCTTGAGTTCGAAGCTTGACTCAATCGTCGACGTGATTTCATCTGCACAATGTCTTTTTGACAGATTGATATGAAGCTTATGCATTGTTTGTTGTTTTTGTCAGGATTGGAGGGTCTGAGGTCTGGGATAGGTTGGAGATGTCTAGGAGACCTTCTACTGCCTCTAAGCGTGTCGAGGATACCGCTAGCCTTCCATATGCTAGCTCGTCTCATCACAACTCGCGCACTCCGCCCTTTTTATCCGTCGGCCTCCTCGGCCTAGTATGCCTTTTTGACGTTTTTTTGTTTTTTTTGGCATATGATTTTTTCTTTTTAAAATTTAATGTCATGCCAGTGCTGTTTGAATCTGATTTATGTCTCTGAGTTGATGTCTAAGATTGGGGTTTCCTGAATTTTTATTTTTTCAGGGTGGATTTCTTCTCCTCGGGTATTTCTATGGTGGGTTTGGTTCGTATTCTATTCCTTGCTTTAACTCAAATTGATGCGAGTGGGTGATAGTGATTTCCTTGCCTTGATGATACAGAATTATGTACATGTCCTAGTGATCGAATAAAAATCGAAAGTCATAGAAATTCTGTTGTTGATTACATTGTAATTGTTTAGTTGACGATGTGTAATTTGCTGCTTGTTTGTTAATGCTTGTGTGCTTAATCAGGTCGATTTTCTAATGACAAAGAAGCTTTCAAGGGTGAAGGTCAGAGACAGCTTTTTTTTTTCCTCTGTTTTTGTTCCTACACGTTCAGTTTTTTAACAAACAATTTGGTGAGATATTGTTTTTTCTGTTCTCTTGAATAATTTGTTTAGTCCTTTGTGACAATTGCCAAGTTAGTGCTGATAGTTTTGAGTTTTCTCTGTTTTGTTTTTTAAGTACAAAATGAAAGCAATGGTTGTTAGATCCACTCACTAGAATGGTGGTTAGACTAGTTTCACATTATATGTTGATAGCACAGGTTTGGAAAGAACAATCCCCATAGCAATTTGAAGATTCTGTAGTTATCGAGCATCTTTTTTGGCGTTTGAATAAGCAAGATGGGTTAATAATACTGGGTTAAGTTATGGTTAAAGACATGTAATCATTCTGGTGTAGAAACACAAAATTATTCAGACGATCCTGTCTTCCTTTGAAGATATCTTCAAGTTGTGCAGACTCATGATTTCTTTAAACACATATTTTCTTGGGCTTAAAGATGTTTACCTTAAAATAAATACCTTTAGGACTCTAACATAACTTTACTTGGGAATGATGGCAATTACTAGCACTAGTGACATTCTAGTTAGTACTCATGGTTGCATAATGGTACACTGGAGTGTGATGGCTAGCATTTCCATTGGAATATAACCTTGCAATAAATCCAGTAATATGATGGTAGGTAGCATCTGTAATAGTATGGTATCAGTAAATTGAGATGGGACTCTGTTGGTTTATTTATCTCTTATTCACAGGTTCTTGTTCAATCGAAGTTCAAAGAGCAATACCTTTCCTAAAGGCAGCATATGGTGATAGCATGCGTAAAGTGTTGCATGTTGGTCCTGACACTTGCTCGACGGTTTCTACGTTATCAAAAGTAGAAGGTACAGAAGTCTGGGGGATTGAACCATACGATTTGGAGGATGCTTCCATTCATTGCAAAAGCCTGGTGCACAAGGGCATTGTGCGGCTAGCTGATATAAAGTTTCCTCTTCCTTACAAGCCAAAATCATTTTCTCTTGTTATCGTATCTGATGCATTGGATTATCTGTCAATGAAGTACCTCAATAAAACTCTTGCAGACTTAGCAAGACTGTCAAGGGACGGTGTTGTTGTTTTTTCTGGTAAATTTTCTAAATACGTTCCTTAGTACTAGAACAAGAAGTTTAGCATTTGTTTTCACAATTGCATTGCTGTGTTGATTTCTTTTGGTTATTATTGTGAAATATTCATGAGTTTTTTATGTTGGGCCTCATCCTATAGTCATATTCAAGTGTCCTTGTTTTTGTCTCATGTAGTTGTTATGGTTGAACTTCTTGTATAATAACCATTGTAAGTTCATGTTATGTGTTTGCAATCTTCCTTTTCCAGTTAGAGAAGCTTAACTGGTTGAGATATAAGAAAAGTTGAATAAGAAGCCGAACAATGTTCCAACAATCTCACAGTTGAAGTCTATGGTCTACTTACAGTGAAAACGTTGTTGCATTTTTCCACCTGTCCTATACCTTTTTTATTCACTTTTCTTCATTAAGAATCTTTTGTGGCTAATGGTAAAATATTCATTTTATAATACAACTGAAGAAATATTCCGGCCTTGAAATGATTTATTTACAACTATTCCATCTGCACTACACATCTAGACGAATCTACAAGGATTTTAGGATTTTATTTCTTTATATCTATTATACTACAATGCAAGTTTTACAACTGAAAACATTTCATGTTTTTTTTATATGTCTATAATATCCACATGGGTATTAGAGAATTTAGTAGGTACCAAAATTTTTTAGTCTTGATCATTCATTCACATGTATGGATGGTGGGATTTGTAGTTCCAATTAAACAATTGTTGTAACTATTAATAAGTAGTTACAGTTTTATGAGACAATACCATAGGTATTGTAGATTATTTTTTTCTTAAATGTCACAACTCTTTGTCTGTGTAAGTTATTGTTCATGAATTGTTACTTTTGAAATTTGCCATGTAGGTTATCCTGGACAGCAGAGAACTAAAGTTTCAGATCTGTCCAAAATTGAAAGCCAGGTATGTCCTCAAATGTTTGGTTTCCTACTATATATACATGTATATTTGTATGCATCTATCCCACAGTCACTTAGTATGAAGTTATTGTGCATAAAATGCCCGCGAACATAAAACTCTGAAATAAATAATAGATTGCAATTACTTCACCCTGCGGCATATACTTCCCTAATAAGGAGGATCATTGTTTACTTGTAATAGAAATAAACCCTCATTATGTATTTCTAGCTTCAGGGGATAAGTATGAGATTGGTAATCTGAGTCGTGATACAATCAGTATACTTTACGGCATTAATGTGGTTGCTGTAGATTTTTAGATTTCGTTAGCAAGTTAGTTTGTGCTTGAAGTTGAGGAATGTGTAACTTTAAAAATCATTAGGGGAATATTCTATTCAGTTGACAATATAATTTGGCAGCTATTACTAATCTCTGTTTCACGGTATATTATTGTTCTATCCATTGGTACATTCAGTTGTTTGGCATTATGTGAATACAACTGCCACATAAGGGGCTTGTTTATTTGACTGGCCGAAACTTTCACAGCATGGGTAATCTGTCAGTCAAGCATTTTTGAAGGTTGATTTGGATATATGATTCTTGGATATTATATTTCTACGTATAATGATTTTTCTTACACCTTTTTTTATTATTAAGAGTTAAAATTAGTTTTTGGATGAAACTGGGAATTAAAAGAAGTCACTGGTCTTCCTGAAATAAGAAAACCTAAGAGAAGCATACATGTCATTCTATTGTAGTTTAAGTTCATTACAGTCACTGAAATAATCATATTGTGTGTATGTGTAGTTGAAGGCCAAACTGCGAAGTTCGTTTTGGTGGACACGGTATTTTGTTCAGAATAAGTTGGAAGAGAATGAAGATGCAAGTAGGAAATTTGAGCAAGCTGTGGGTGAGACATCATACATTCCAAGCTGCCAAATTTTTCACCTTAGATCCTACGATTGAATCTTATCTCGAGGCTTTAAAGAGTTAACCGACAAGGGCTCACAGACATCGATATATACAACTATCTTATATATTTTTTTGTGTAATTATAAACTCACCGGATAAAGACGATCATATATTTTAAGGTATTTATTTGTTTACTGGGCTGGGCTGGACTGAAGAAAGCAGCCCACCATGTATTTGTAACGTACGTAAACATAAAGATCTTCTCCTTAAGCAATGCACTTATAAGAGATGTAGATTGCGAGAAGATCTTCATTAGCATCCCAAACCTTCAAACGTCGATCCGTTTGGATTTGTCTTTAGTTTGCTATAACACTACCCTGGGATGTCAAAAGATTATTTCAGTACTTCTGAATAAGTTTTCAAACGAGAATTGAATTTTGATTTCTCTCCATTTGTCGTCTCCGAATCAAAATTGTAAGAGCTGCATATGTACATCAACTCATAGCTCAATTAATTACATTATCATCAAGCAGTAGGGAAGGTCAAAATTCAACTCCCACCAGTAAAAAAATATTGATAGGATTTACAAGATAGTTTTCCTTCTACTTGAGTGTAAACTTCTCTCTACATCTAAAGGAAAAGTATATACTTTGATTATGGTTTGATCTAAAGTAAAGCAATACAATTATATAGTATAATCCCATAATTTCTTTTAACAACTAAAATTTTGACCATAGACTTGTATCCTAATTAAGTGGACAAATAAGAGAATTAAGCATTGAAGGATCTTTCAAGGCATCACTTCCCCTACAACGATTTCCTTTCCACCTACGGTTACATTTTCCACAATGCACTTTTATCAATGGATGTATTTCTAAACTACAATCTATTTAAAAAAAAAATAAAGGTAAGTATCCATTCACTCAGGGTTGTGAGTTGTGTGTCATCTGTTCACCCACTTTAATCCGATTCATTTGGAATGTATAAAGGTAGAGATTTCGTCCACTTATAACCTATCAATCCGTAGGTCAACTTGTTATGTCAACCCATTAACCTATGGATAGTAATAGAAATTTACTAGACACATTACTTTACATTTAAGGTTAAGTGTAGACTTTTGACATGTCCTATTCACTCGTTTACATCCCACCTTTCACTTCTTTGAGACTAATTTAGCATCCAATTATATTAAAATTGTCATTAAACAAAATTAAATCTAGATAAAATAAAGACTAATTTTCTTAATGGTATCCTCAATTATGTATATTTTTAATTTCAATACCTTCAATTATAAAATCATTCACTCTTGTACTTTTAATTTTTATTGTTAGTCAATGTGGTGCTTTTGTTAGAAAACGTTGTTTTAAAAAATGGACTAAAATGCCCCTCAAAACGTCGTTTTGGTACCAAAATCATCCCCTCTCTCTCTCTCTCCCCTCATTTCTCAATCCTAGTCCCTAATTCCAATCCAATCAATCCTTCTCCTCCTCCTCGTCATCCTCTTCCTCCTCTTCATCATCGACTCTTCTTCTAGGGTTGCGGAATTGAGCCGGGATTAGGTTCCATTGGTAGGGGTTGTGCTTGGATGAGAGGAGAAGATCTCGCTGATGATGGACTTCGAGATGTAGTAGGCTTTAAGGCTAGTTTGGCAAAGTTGATTGAGCATTGGTACGATAAGATGTGCTATATTGGATTGTCACTTCGTGTAGGTGAAAATGTTGATTGATGATGCCAAGGCTGGTGTACAATTGACTGTCTCTAAAGGTTCCAACAATTTGAAAGCTACCCCCCTCGCATAAGAGAAGCATATGAGAATCATGGGAACAACAACAACAGCAACAATGAAACATCGAGGGAAGAAAAAGAAGAGAAGAAGCAACAACAATTACTATAGTCACTTGCTCATTGTTGCTCAGTCCACGCCATCGCTGAGTTCGCCACGCCACAACGTCACTCAATCCCATGCCACTTCGTCGCTAAGTCCATCGTTGTTGTAGTCGCCGCCCAGTCATTGTAGTCCCACGTGGATGATTGAGAAGAGAAACAAGAGAGAGAAGAGGAAGAAAGAAAAGTAAAGTAGAACAAGAAGAAGTAAAAAACAAGAAGTGTGTAACGGTCACTCCATGTTATTGCCATATTGTAATGGCATTACCATGATTAATTTAAAATAAAATAAATTAAAAGTTAAGAGTATTAGAATGAATAGACGTTATAATTAATGATACTAAAAAAAAGGTATAATTAAAAGAAATTACTCTAAAATAAATGAACATCGGTTCATATACACCATTTTTTACACCAAGGCTTTTTTTGGTATTATTTATGTGATTTATCATTGTAACCATGCCGACAACAGCGTCGTGCGTGGCGCGAAAGGTCAAATGCGCGAGGGTCAGCAAAGTCACGGCAAAAAGCAATAGAGCAATGATAAAATGCAGGAGTCACCACCTAGTCTACTTAAAAAACGAGAGACGAGGAAAACTGTTTTAAAATATTAAAACTATGCAATAAAACCAATGGAAAAGGTCAACCATGAACCAGAAAATGGGTAAGGATCCCTATTACGCACGAGGAAGGTATCAAGTACCCTTGTGCGCCCGAGAAATCGGTCTTTCATGGGTTTTTTTCGTTTACTTAAATGGAAATGTTAGCTTTTAGCCTGTTTCTGTACGCCCGAGGGCGATACGCAATGCGACGTTATATGCAAGTAGTGTCTTATGCTAAACATGGGTAAAAGGACTGTGGGGTGTGTCCTAATGCTCTGAAAGATTACTCAAGGCATGGATCGAATATTGGTGCACAGAAATTGCACAAATATAACCATGGATCTAGTAATATCGAGTGACTAACGTCCTCGCTTTACTACATGCAAAACCTAAGCTATCATGCATAAAAGAGGATGAAATCAGACTGGAGTCTCCTTGATATGTCCAGGAGAAAACCCAAAGAAAACCAGATGCAAAGTAAGTCAGAAATCATACTAAACATCATGTCAAAAGCCACTGTTGATGCACTGAAACAGGCAGGTGCGCCTGTTTGGTGCTCCAACTATGTGCTCCGATTAGGTGCGTCACCTATGTGCTCCACTAAGGTGTGCCAACTATGTGTGCCACTAAAGTGAGACTTAGAAATCACAGAGCAATCAGATTGATATGCTATGCGACATAAAATCTTATAAATATGCTTGAGACCATCTGAAAACACATCCTAGACCTCTAGAAAACCTGATCACATATAGATTCATCTCTTTCCCATAAAGTCACGAAAGAAAGAATGAAACCAAGACACCATGGCATGGGTCTTGTGCTCAAGGGCAATAAGCCTCACACAAGACCACAAAACCCCTATATTGATAAAAACCAATGGACCCTAGCTATGCTACCTAGGTCTGGATCATGGACTGCTGCAGAAGAATTCTCTAGACAAAAGTCCAGACAGGCAACCAGTTCACCAGACCCTAGTGGCAAGCCAAATTCAATAGATGCAAAACTAATGCAAACAGTGTTATTACATGATAAAACTGTGCAGGAATGAACATGTGTATATCATAAATCAAACATCAGAAAGATCAGAGTCCAAAAACAAACAGAAAGGCATGCAAATCATGATGCAAATCTACTGTTTGCATCCTGTGACCAGACTGGTGCGCCAGCCTGGTGCGTTAGTTATGTGCTCCAATGTGGTGCGCCAGTTTGGTGCACTCCAGAAACTCTATTACAGACTGCAGTTTGATTTCAGAGCCTGGGCTGGATGTATGCAAGTAATTACACTAATGACTATTCAGATCATAGTTTAAATGCCAGGGAACATAATCATACTAAATAATTAAGTCCAAAACATTCACATCATTCTCTCCCTATCTATGCATATTCATGGGTTCACAAGGATTGCAACTACCTATGAATGATTTTATGATTCATGTAGTGATCTGGCTGACCTATGAGCATGGGGAAATGATAAAGCATGCAAAAGGGGTGCATCACAACTTGTGCTCCATGGCTAGTGATTTCATAGGACTATGATACATTGCTCAAAAAGATCATACAATGCTGGAAATCATCATGGTAGACAAACAATGAACATATAAAAGAGCATCATAAACACCCAATTTAAATAATTGGTGCAACGAAACATCAACATACAGACTTAATATCAGCCTAGTTGCAGTGTAAGCTTTGTTCAGAACATCATGTAAGCTCATGTGTAAAGGAACATACCTATGGTATGTTCTCCTTTGGTGGCTCGAGGTCTCCTCTCCTTAGTGCTTTGGACACAGCTGGGGATGCTCAGGGATGCAAAAAGGATGCTCAGGAAGTGGCGAATTGCTAAGAGAGACAAAAGTGTTGCTCATGGGTGGCTTTTAAAGGAGATGAAGTGTAGGGTCTTGGGATGCCAAAAGCCTTGAAAACCAATAGACCTGCGTAGATTCATAGAGGAATATTTGCAAGTGAAGGTTACAAGCATAGAAGATGGACAGTCAACAGCCAACACACTGAAAAGTGGTTGTGCGCTAGCTTGGTGCTGCATCTTAGTGCGCCAAGATGGTGCTCCATTATGATGCTCCACAATGATGCTCCACAATGATGCTCTACACCTAGCTGCCTGAATTGCTAATATGATCATAAGTTTGTTATAGGCTTAGGGTAACCAAGATGCCAGATAAAGTTCAAATGAGACTAGGCTTGCCGTATCCAAAGCAAAATCTTCTGGAGAGTTCGCCTACGAGCCGCCTCAAAATCGGGGTGTCTACAATCATATCATTTGCCCTTTTTTGGTATCATTCAACAATTGAGATTGATTGTGTATGATTTGGTATAACTTAGACCTATCAATTGGGTTGTGTCGTGTACTTACCATTTCGAAACAGTTATGTTATCATGTCTATCTTTTTTTCTATAATATTTTTTATATTTTGGAAAAATTATATTTGATTATTAATAATATAATAATTGTAAACATGTATAAAATTTATTTGTATTCAATTTAATAATAATACACTTAGTAATCCATTATCAACATTAAACATATAATTACTGGGTTTAATTGGTTGTAATCGTTTTAAATCCAGTACTAATCGTGTCCAATCGTGTCAAAATAAGGTTATGTTCATTAATAATGAATCACATGAATATTTTAAAATAGTTAAAGAAAATTATTACTAAATTTTATCGAGATGTCGTATTGTTTTGTAGAATCATGTCATGTTAAGAATCGACAGCTATAACGTACAAGAATTAGTGAATACAAACTATTTTTTCAAAATAAATCCATTTATGTTTAAATCCAGTCAATAAAACATAAAGAGAGAAAAAAAAACTCCGTTCATGTTTCCAAAAAAAAAAGAGTAATTTCCTTAATGGTATCCTCAATTATTCCTATTTTTTGACTTCAGTACCTTTAACTATAAAACCAGTCACTCTGGTACTTTCAACTATTACCATTAGTCAATTTAATCATTTTGTTAATAAACGTTTGGTAAAAAAATAAAAGGACAAAAATGTCCTCTAACGTATCAAATTAATTAGGGCTTTGTTTGCTCATTCCTTCCCTTTCTTCCTCTCCCTTCTTCTTCCTGGACTTCAAAGCCAAGGAAGCCGTCACACCACCCGTAGGTCGACCGCCACCTGTAGGCCGTAGGCTGCATTAGTGTCTTTCTTTCTCTTCTCCTTCTTCTTTCTTACTTCAAAACCCTAGAAGAGAGTCACCACCCACCACCATGTCCACCTCGTTGTCCTCCTCTTCACGTCGGAGATTGAAGTAGCCAAAGCCCATTGAAGAAGAAGCCCTTTGTCACAGTGGTTTGCTTTCTCCCATAGTAACAGCTTGGGCAAGACACAACCCTAGTTAACGGTTCCATGGGTGCTCAAGATTCAAAGGAAGTGGTTGCGAGTTTTTTGAGTGGATAGATCCTCCACTAACTAAACGTGGAGTGGAGGTAATTTGGATGCTTCATCAGTGAGTGGCCAAGATTGAGGTACAGAGAAATGACCTTTTGTCAGAATAAGTTTCAACTTCTTAATTAGCTCATAATGCATACATATTTTATTCCCATATTTATTTGTTTTGTATGTAAATAATGCTACTCGAGGTGTTTTTGTAGGAACTTGAGGACTTAGAAAGAATCTAGGAAAAATAGGGGAGAAAAGGATAATTGTGTCAGAAAAAGAAGAAATTTTTGTATGGAAAATTTTAGAGCTACGTCAAAAGGTCAAACACACATTTTCCACGTGCCTAAATACTGAAAAAATATCAGCCAATAAGTGAAAGAAGTCAGAGGAGATCCTAGATGATGTGGACGTCTCCCAAGCATCCAGATGCAGATCCGGCGCCTCCTAAGCGCCAGCACAGGATATTCTTGACTCAGTCTTTTATGGATATGACTCTTAGTTGTAAATATTTTGTATTCAAAATTTAAAATTAAATTTTGTATTCGAATTTGCCTCCGACATAAGCAAATCTCAGTAAGTCTATAAAAGGATCCCTTGTGTAGATCCAAAAGGGAGCTTACACCTTCTAGGCTTAGATTGTTTCTCTATTATTATGGAAGACTCTCTAGCATTATTGCAGTGTAATCTCAGGTTTTTTGTAATAAAGTTCATTTTTCCTTTCAATTATGTCTTACATTTCCCTTCTTTCATCTTTTATTTTGATGTTGCTTATTATCATGCTTGGCTAGATCTCTAACTCTAGGGTAGAGATGAAGTATATATAGAATTAGAAGTGTGATCATGTTTTTCTCTCTCTCTTTGTGATTAATGCCATGATTATATGGATCGGATGTATATTACATAAATCACTCATGAATCAACAAACTTTGATAAACTAACATTGATATTATCTTTTTAGTATATGCTTAGGGAAGATTTAATTGAGGATTGTATATATAATCGTGATTCCATCTTATATTATCTAATTTAGTTTGGTTTGTGTATTTTTAGTCCTTAACTTGATATTCTATGATGCATATATAACATATAGTTTATGTTTGTTAGGATAAAAAACATTGAATCAAATTAATTAGATCAATAGAGAGGAAGGGAATAAATATGATCATGCATTCTTCATTCTATATAAATGGATTCGAAATCCTAGATATATTTTAATTGATTCGATTGTATCCTAATAGTCTAGTGTTAGATTTTTCTTTTTACGTCAATTTTCTCAAACTCCTTTCAATAATTGATAATTAATCATTATTTTTTAAAACACTTTTCTCTGTAAAATCGATCCGTATTTGTTAATGTACTACATTAGATGTCGTGCACTTGTGATTAAGTAAAACATACACATCAAGTTTTTGTGTCGTTGTTGGGAACATCAAGTTTTTGACGGCGTACTCATCAACTCAAGATGATGGTGTTCAGAAAATGTGGACCCAAAATTGGAAAAGTCATTCATAAAGATTTTTAGAAAATTTTCCATCATGTTAGAGAAGATGCTCACCATGCAGTTTTGGAAAGTAGTTGAAGGATTGCATATTCTATGATGTATAGCATGTAGTATATGCTTGTTAGGGTAGAAATCATTTGATTAAATATTGAGATTTAAAACAAGAAATAGAGTAAATTTACTTATGCATTTTCAATGTCACATAAATGGATTTGAAACCTTAAGTTTTAATTAATTTGATTGCATCCTAATAGTCTAGTGTTAAATTTCTCTTCAAATATCATCTCTCTCAAACTCTTTTTAATAATTGATAGTTAATTATTGTTTTTAAAACACTTTTCTCTGTGAGATCGACCTATATTTGTCAACATATTACATTGAACATTGTGCACTTGTGGTTAACTAAAACGTACACATCAAATTTTGGCATAGTTGCATCAAGGTATAGGGGTGTTTGATTAACTCATAATGTATACATATTTTATTCCCATATTTATCTATTTTGTATATAAATAATGTTACTCAAGGTGTTTTATGTAAATTTTGCAAGAACATGAGGACTTAGAAAGAATCTAGAAAAAATAAGGAGGAAAAGAATAATTGTACTAGAAAAGAAGAGATTTTAGTATGGGAAATTCTAAAGCTACGTTAAGAGGTCAAATGTATATTTTCCACGTGCCTAAATATTGGGAAAATATCAGCCAATAAGTGAAAGAAGTCAGAAGAGATCCTAGTTGACGTGGAATTTTTTTTTAGTTTTCAATAATTACACATAGGTTTTGATTATCATTACATATAGGTCCCTGGAATTTCTTTCAGGTCCTTTTTCATTGCATTCAGGTCCTTTTCCTTGCATTCAGGTCTTTTTTTCGTACATCCAGGTCCTTTCTTACATTTAGGTCCTTTTTTATTATTCTTAGGTCCTTTTTTATTACACTTAGGTCCTGTATTTTTGTGTTTAAACCCCTGCAGATTTAAATAAGTTTCATTCCTTTATTATTTTTATAAATATTGCATGTTTTGTCCTGTTTAAATTTTAATTTCATTTTTAGTCCCATAAACGTTTGTTTCTTCACAACTAAGCCCCTAAGATCATGTTTTCTTTGCATTTAAGTCTTGAGTTTTTGCATTTTGCCCCCAGAGTTCTTTGAAAAGAATTTCCTTTGTACAATTTGCATTTTAGACCTTAAAGTTATCATAATTACACTGATCATGTAAAAAACTTGATTTTTATCACATTTTGGTCCTTAAATTTTGCAAATCAGTCCCTGAACTCAATCTATAATGTTTTCTAGACAGGAAAATTTACATCCAGGTCCCTGAAACTTTCTTAAATCATTAATGATAGTTTTAATTGCATTTTAAATCACATTTTAATATGTTTCCCATTTATTAATCACATGAGCATGTAAAATGATAACCTGAGAAAAGATTTCTTAAAAAAACCATGTTTGAAATATAAATGAACATCTGATTTCACATTTTTGTCAGATTTGCACCCTATGTGGGAATTTTGCACAGTAGACCCTAGATTTTAAAGAAATTACCAAAAGTACAATTTTCACACATGTCACATCACATAGCCACATTTTCTTTAAATTTTACATCTTAGCATCAAGATAAGACTTTTTAAATACATTTTTAACCATGAACTTTCCAGTTCTGTGAATTTTGCACATTAGACTCTGAGTTTTCAAGGAATTATCTAAGTACAATTCTCACATCCCAGTGTCACATTTTTCTTTGATCCATCATCTGTACACTAGGATAGAAGTTTCTGAATGTATTTTGATCCAGGTTTTTACTCTTTTTTTGTGAATTTTGTGTTTTGGTCCTTATGCTTGTCCTTTATTTTTTTTACATCGTTTTATTGTTTAAGACCTTCTCCTTTGCATGTTTTCTTTTTTCCTGACATTTTTCATACATTTATATCTTAGACCATGCATCATCCCCATACATGTATTTATCATATTTGACCACTGAAATGACCAAATTACCCCTATGTCATCAATGCATGCACATGCATGTTAGTTATTGCTCAAAGTCATGCATAATCTATGTCCAAATCATTTTTTAGCATCCTTTACCATTTAGGTACATTTTCATACATTTTACATAGTTTTTGTTGTATCTGCTTATTAGTCCATCCTTTTTGAATAACTCTGTATTTCATGCTGTAGGATCGAATAGCTCCTCTAGAGGGGGGTGAATAGAGAATTGACACTTTTTAATTACTTATATCGGTTTTTACAGGTTAATGAAAAATTGCATGTAAGGAGATTATTTAATACGTATAAACAGCTTAACTACTCAAGCAATCAATAT
>JAMKQA010006502.1:0-11085 GCA_024699735.1 Posidonia australis
ATTCATGATATATGTGTATTGATAGAGAATTGTTTAGCACATTTATTTACAATGTTTTAAGTTTAATTAAAAATTTATTTTCTTCAAAAAAATGAAAATAAGTTGGAGGACCCATTAGACCCAAGACCCGGACCCAGACCCATTTTTATAAGTCTGGGTCTGGGTCTAGGTCCAAAATTTAGGACCTAGACTCAGACCCAGACCCATGAAATAAGATGGGTCTAGGTCTAGGTATAGGTAGACCCGACCCAGACTTGACCCATTGCCACCCCTAAGTCTCATATCATCAATTGGTGATACCCTGACCTCAAATCAATCTTCAAGAACATGGATGCAAACTACAACTGGTCGAACAGGTCATCAATGCGAGGCAAGGGATACTTGTTCTTCATCGTGATCAGATTCAGTATCCGATAATCTATACACAGTCGGAGTGAACCATCCTTCTTACAGACGAACAAGACAGACGCTCCCCATAGAGACACACTCGGACTGATAAACCCCTTGTCCAGCAACTCCTGCAACTGAGTCATGAGTTCTCACAACTCTGTTGGTGCCATGCGATAGGGAGGCTTCGACACAGCTCCAAAACTAGGGATCAAATCAATCGAGAACTCTACTTCCCTGTGATGTGGCATACTAGGCAAATCGTTAGGAAAAACGTTGAGATATTCACACACCACAAAGACGTTGTAAACACCCAATTTAAGAGAGGTGGAGGTAACTATACTAGCTAGATACCCCACACAACTCCTGATCAAAGACTTATAAGCCTTCATAACCAAAACGATAAGCTTAGGCTCACCCTGACACCCACCTTACACAAAGAAAGACCCATCCTCAGGAGACCCAAAATAAACTCTCCTCCGAGTAAAGTCGATCAAAGCGGACTACTGCGCCAACCAATCCATGCCAAGTATCACATCATACTCTTGCATGTCCATCACAATCAGGCTGACATCGAACTCTTTGCCGTTCAGCGTCAAGTCGACAGACTGCAGATACCTCCACGCCAAGCTGTGCTCCCCCAGTAGCGTTACCACATTGAGATGAAAGGCCAGTCTACTGGTCTCTCTCCCAACACCACCGCAAAAGAGTCAGAGATAAAGGAGAAAGAACTCCCTAAGTCAAACAATACTTTGGCCTCCAGCCAGCCACAATAAAAGAACCTGATGGCCAAACAAAACAACACCACATCCATACAATCAGGCAAATGTCCAAGTTACAAAGTAGATTACAACAATCACCAAGGGTTACAAAACAAACTAATCATCCTTATCCTCAATTACATCTCCTGAAGTCCCAACGCTTGGAGCTGCAATGGTAAACACTCATCCCCTAGTCGGCTATTGCGGTGTGCTTCTTGCCTTCTTAGGCAGTTTCAGACAGGATCTCTAGACATGTCCTACCTTTCCGTAGTTGTAGCACACCATTGGAGCTAAGGTTCGCCGAGGATGAGGACAAAATGCAACAATATGGACCACCTAACCACAGTTGAAGCACTGGTTCCCACTGGGAGTACTGGACCCTATCTGACTGATGCCAACTTCGCTACTCCCAGCAAAACTCCGTCGGTCTGCAAAGGAAACACTAGACCTCCCCTTCTACTTCTTCTCAGGGCTACCTAAACTACTGGCACTCAGAGGACCAGAGAAAGAGAACCAGGAAGTAAAAGAAGACTTACCCTTCTCTTTGGGACGGCTCCCATATACTTCTGATGCTCTGCCTCAAAGCGATAAGCCATCCCAACCATGTCCTCCACAGTCTGACACCGACAGCCCATCACCTTCACCCATAGCCTTAGGTTTAAACCGTCCAGAAACCTTTGCACCCGCTCCTCCTCAGACTCATAAGCAGGAGCAAAATGATCCAGCCGGGCGAACTCAGTTTCATACTTGAGCACCAACATTGTGCCCTACTCCAAACTCCAAAAAATCTCGGTAAAGTTGTTCCTTCACATGAGCGGAAAAATACTTATCATAGAAGGCCACCTTGAAATCCTTCCACTGGATGCTAATAGTAACTAAGTCCGGGAACTTCAGCTGCCTCACAAACTTCCACCACTTATCTACCTCACCATCCAGCAGATAAGTCACCAGCCGCACCCAATACTCCTTTGGGCACATCATGCTCTCCAACATCTTTGCCACCTTCTCTAGCCAAGCCTCACTCTCCTTAGCACCGACCTTACCCTTGAACGATGGTGGACGAAGCTTCATGAACTGGCTCAGCCACAAGTCACTCGACAGCTCACTGACACTACTCTTGCTGAAAGCATGGGAGATCCCATGTGCCAAGCTCCTCAGTTCAGCACCAACCACCTTTCATCCGCCCACATCCTCTTGGGGCTCGAATTCCACGATAAGGGCCTTGCCCTTACGTCAACAAGGAGGCATCCTACAAGGAGCGAGGCAAAACACCTGCACCACAGACAAAGTAACAACCCAAAAACCATGAAGAAAAACAAAGTACAGACTCTACCATGCATGTAAAACTTATGGAGTCTTTAGACTGGACAACCTAGGCTAGCACTAGCCTAGTGAACCTGGAGCTCTGATACCAAATCTGTCACGCCTGAAATTTCCCATAATAATTTAAACAAATTATATTACATGAAATCTAAAAGTTGAACATAATATCAGCTACCAGGAACCTCTATGTGCGGCTATGAGACTCCAGACTATATGCACTACACTAAACCCTCTGCATGCCTGCATCTACAACCCAAAAACCACAAAGAACAAGCATGAGTGACAGAACTCACCTAGCACGCACCCCACGAAAAAAAACAATGGAAAACAAAATCATAATTAAATTTGTTTTAAATTCATTTCGCAATCATTTTCTTTAAAATCCCATAAACCAGGCCCACATCGGCCAAAACAACAAACGGGGCTCTACCAGCCCAATACTTCAAGCAAGGCCCTCAATAGCCAAAACCACACACAGTGAGTCGAGAAACCCAACGCTAGGTAACCAATTCTAGCCACAAGCAATCCACCGAGGAACGACCACAACATCTGCACTGCCACGATAAAGCCACCCTATGCAGGAGCGATCACCGTCCCGCGATTCTCCCACCTAGAAAACCCTCACAAAGCCAACCCCTTCCTAGGAAGGCAGTCCTGTCTCTCAGGATGCTACCAGCTTCAGGACACGTGTCCCACCCGCACTAGTCACCACAGAGTTCATCTCCCCACGGCGTCCTCCACACAATACTCAGGAGGGAGTGTCATACCTCCACACTCGACAACACTTAAGCCTCAGTGCTCACAGCGACAGCAGAAGTATCATACCTCACCGTCACGCTACAAGACACCTCAACCCGTAGACCACAACCTTAACCTTAAGACGACAGTTAGGGAGTCTCATACCTCCAAGACCCAAAGACCCTCAACCTCAAGTATCTCGTCCCCCGACCTCGACTAGGGAGACACGCCCGACCACCCGAGAATGTTGTCACATTCCTTAGTCCCCACAACACGGTCCCAAAGTGTCTTGATTTTCACACAAAAAACTAAAAAAACCATTTTTCCAAAACGGCCAACCATCTCTTTTGAAAGTCATTTTCAAATCATTTTATATCTTTGGAAACTCTTTCAAGACCTCAGCAAAATGGCGCGTTAGGTGTTCCATAGGACCACCACTGACGACCCACAATCCTATCTCAAATAGGTAAAATAAACCAATCTGAGAAACCCACAGAAAACACATTTCATAAAACTAACTGGGCCTTAATTTGGCATTCCGAAATAGGTTTGGTATGCCAAAAATCCCTAAATCGGAAGACTAATTAGAATCAATCGACTGAAATAGGTCAATGGCCAACACTTATGGCCAAAATCAGTATACCGAAAATGATTTGGTTGACCGAAATCTCCTAATTCGGTCAATCGTCCAAAATTGAATGACCAAAGTTCAACTAGAGGACTGAAACTGACAGCAAAATGGCATACCGAAATGATTCAGTTTGTCGTTTTCTGCGAAAACCAGAAAACGACTTGAAACTCCACTTTTCAAAATCGCCCAAATGGGACCAACAATCGGATTTCCAAAATAAGCACCAAAAATCACACATAAAACATAAGATGTAGACCCTTGAGTCTACTCTAAATCCCAACGAACAAAACCAAAATCCATTCATCATGCATCAAGATATAAATTCGCAAAGACAGAAGGGTTAAAAAGACCCAAACCTCAACTACCATCATAAAACACCATAAATATCACAATAAATTCTCATAAAATCACAATAAATTCTAGGAATATAAATTTAGCTAGATTTCATGCATTCCTATCATTTTCAACCAATTTCATGCCTACAATACATTGGTTGGAGGTGCGTACTTGAAATGAACTCTCTAACGATCCAACTCCAATCTCCGGCCAACTCTGGCGACTCCACGCATCCTTTGCTGCACCACGACCTTAGGGACACCGCTCTGGAGCTCCCACGACCAGCCACAAACCGCCACACCCCATCGTACGTCGCCGTCGACTCTCGAGCACACCAACAGGAGAGAAGGAAGAAACAAGGGAGGAGGTGGTGAGGAGACAAGGGAGAGGGAGAAAGAGGGTGGGGGTGAATGGGAAGAGTAGGAGAGAAGGAGAGGACGAGTGAGGGAGGAGAAGGAGTGGTGCTCGAGAGGAAAAGGGAAGATGCGCAGAGAAAAAGGAGGAAAGGTGCGGAGGAAGGAGGTTGACGACAGCACAACCTCCTCTAAGCCAAAAGCACAATGCTACACTGGTGCAACACCATGGCTTCCACTAAGCCAGAGCCCAACTCTTGAACTGGGGCTCAACAAAACCATAAACAACATGTCGTACTGCCTAGCATCAAGCAGTTAACACTAGCCACAAGCAGTCTACCAAGGAGCTACCATGATGTCTGCATTGCCACGGATCTGCCACCCTACGTAGAAGTGAATCCGTCTCAAAGTCCTCCCACCTGGAGAACCCTCACAAAGTCAACCCTCACTAGGGAAGCTTGTCCTGTCACTCAGGATGCTACCAATCACGGGACACGTACACTACCTGTCTTGGCCATCACAGGATACGCCCACTCGGTGTCTTAGCTTAGTACTTTGAACCACTAGAGACTCTTCACCCCTAGGCTTAGTTAGTACCCACATGTCTCGGTACCTATAATTCCTAGGGTATCAAACCTAACTACACAGGAGTCTCATACTTCCCGAGTCCACAACCACGATACCTTGCGTACAAACAATACCCTAGACCTCAGTGTCAAGGACAAATGGAGTGTCATACCTCCAAGTCCAGCTAGTACCTAGTCTTACGAATTTCAGCCTCGATCTCGTGAATGACAATCCAAGAGTGTCATACTTCAAGAATTCGATGAACACACCACGACCTCTTGATCTCACTACAAACAAAAAACATCAAAAAACTCTTTCCAAAACCATTTACAAACATGTGCACATTCTCTTTCCAAAATCCTTTTAGAAAACCATTTCAAAATCCATTTAAATATCCTTTCAAGAACACCACAAAAACATAGCCTAGATAGTTCCACTGTTAGGCCCACAAAACCACACCTTGGAAGCACCTGAGTTCTAGAACACCTTGCTCAACCCACGACGACAATCCAAGACAAACACCTAACAAAAGCGTTATCTCGGTATCAAACTCACTTAGAAGACACCACACCAGAACAACCACAACTAGAACCCTATGCTCTCATGCCTAGCCGTAAGACGCCTACTGGCTCGTGTCCCTCGAGAGCACGGCCAGATCGAAGTCAAACACCAAGCACAATGCTACTGAATACTACATTCAACGCACCCCTACAAAACTACACAAGCCCAAGACCTAGAGATGTTATCATGATCCTTAAAGTCCAATCTAAACTATGTAGAGAAAAGCCTATTATCTTTGAATCATATCATCTTTTATTCTACTCATACCCTAGATGAACTCTTACTAATTCATTTTAAGCAAACCCTACAATCATTCTAATGATTATCCTAATCATTTATGCCATTATATTTATTACCCCAAGATTTATATTGTAGACACCTCAATTTTGAAGTCACTTGGCAACAGGCTCCTCCCGATAATGCTCAGGTTGTGACCACCAAAACCCTGGCCCACTTCAGCCCACACAAGCCCATTCAGGCCCACACTAGCCCACTCTGACCTAATTAAAATTAAAATCAAACAAAACAAATTTAAAACCCACTTAATCAAATTAAATCCACTTAAAATCTAATTAATAAAACAAAAAAAAACCCTAATTCAAGTAAAAACCAAATTTAAATCCACTTAAAATCCAATTAATAAAACAAAAACCCTAATTCAAGTCAAAATCAAATAAAATCCACTTAAATCAATCTAAAATCCAAGAAATTAAGTGAAAACCCTAATTAAAGTCAAAATCCATTGAAAACCCTAATTAATTGAAATTCAAAACCTTAATCAATCCAAAAACCCTAAATAAACAAATAAACCCTAATTTAAAATCCAAAAACCCTAAATAAACCAATATACCCTAATTTAAAATCCAAAAACCCTAAATAAACCAATAAACCCTAATTTAAAATAATTAAAACCCTAATTCAAAACCTAAATAAAATACTTAATTAAATCAAGTGAAAATCGTCTAAATCAAAACCTAAACAAAGTCCTTAATTAAATCAAGTGAAAACTAATGAAATATGAATTTAATCTAATCAAATCGAAAATTTAAATCAACCAAATCAAAACCATAATTTAAATCAAATAAATCCAAAACCAAAAATCAAGAGAAAAAAATTTAACCCATTTAAAACCAAGACAAATCATTTAATTAAATTTAAATCATCAAATAAAACCTTAATCAACTTGAAATATTAAATCACAAATAATCAATCCAAATCTCCAATTCAAATCACAAATCATCAAATTAATCTTAAATTTAAATCACAAAACAAAAGAAAAAAGAAAAACAAAAGAAAACCAAAAACCCTAAGCCCATTTGCAGCCCAATAGCCCATTTAATTCTTAAACCAGAAAACTTAGGAAAACCAGAAAATAATTCCGGCGAGCCTTCACCGCCAGTGACCCAGTTTTTTCCGACGATGATCCCATAGCCAATCCCTGATTCTCTGGGGCTCAATCCTTGAATCCGCGATCACCGGGCCTTCCTCTTCGGTGGTGTCCTCGATCCCACGACGCGAAGGCCATCCCGGGGGGGATCGACGGTGGAGGAGGCCTATGTCGAAGCCTAAAAGCTCCTCATCGTCAACAGTTTCCATCATCGTCGAAGCCTCCCTTCCAGCAAGCGCAAGCCTTCCTCCCTCGAGACCCTACTGACCAGAAGAGCAACCCCCACCCTTCGGAGTGATCCCCACTTTGTTTGCTTCACAAAACCCCCAACCAGAGCATCGTCGAAGTTACTTCCAACCGCCGCTGTCGACCATCACGCCAGAGGAGACATCTCGCACGACAGGTAACCACTCTCCACTCCTATTTTTCGATTCAATAGGCTTGTAGAGTCACCTTAGAGTCCTGGAATCGAGCTACGACAATGACCCCCTTTCTTGCCCGTCGTCAACCCACCTCCGGTGGTGGGTTCAGCTCACCAGTGAGGTCTCAGGCCGCTTGGCCTCAAGCGAGGCCCCCCAAGGGCCTCTCCTCCATCTTCTCCTCCCTCTTCTTCTTCGCTCCTCTTTCTCTCTGGTCCCCCTGTGCTTCCAGACTTCCACCGTCGACGCCAGTCCCTATGCCACCGTCGATCGCCGTCAAGAGGCGTAGGAGTTCACCAAGTCTCCTCGCTTCACGCCGTCGATCCAGAGACCTCCGCCTCGCCTCCACGAAGCCATCCATGCCGCTCCATCGCCATCTGGACCGCCGGAGTGCATCGATGATCCACCGCAGCCACCACCGCCGACGCAGGGGATGTGGGAGCAACTCAGGCCACCCCAGCCCTTGTCGAAGCCACCGGAAGATTCCTTGCGCCACTCCGGAGGTCTGCTGAGTGTCCCCACGCCGCTCCAGTCGCCTGGCCGTTGTCTTCTCCGTCGCCGACAGGAGAGCCTCGCCAGAGCACGAGGTGGGGGGGACTCCTCAGGCTTCCTCAGCCCCTACCGTCGCACCAAGGACTTCCGCCATGCCCCACTCCAGCCTCCGGGAACCGCCACTCGCCGCCCCTCATTGCTGGATCGCCGCAGCTTCATCACCGGAGAGATCGCTAGAGGGAGAACGCCGATGAACCTCCGACGATCTTCAAATAGGATCTTTTTGGGCCCAGGCCCTTTAGTTTTAGGTTTTATTACTATTAGATCCTTTCCCATTTAATTTAAGTCCTGCCCTTTTGTATTTTAGTCGCTGTAGATTTAAAAACTTTTAATTTTTTTATTTTCTTTGTGAAATTTGCATATAATTCCCTACCTCCTTTTTTTTTATTCTTAATGCATTCTTGAATATTTTATTATGCTTAGGTCCCTGTAATTGAATTTTCTTTACATTTAGGTCCTGACCTTTTCCATTAAGCCCCTAGATCATTAAAAAAATGGGTTTTCATTGTGAATTTTGCATTTTAACCCTGAAAAATTGCATAATCACACTAATCATTATAAAATCGTTTCTTTTATCACATTCAAGCCCCTGGAATTTTGTACATAAGCCCCTGGGTTCCTAATAACAATTCCTGAGCACAGATAATTTGCATATAGACCCTTAGATTAGTTTTAAATCCATCCTTTAGTGTTTTGAAATGTTTTCTTGCATATTATTGTTATTTTTTCACTTATTGCATTTCCTTTTCTTATTAAATCGTAGATTCCACTTAAAAATCATGCTTTCACTGTGAATTGACCTTTAGTTTCGTATTTTGACTCCATTTGCACTTATGTGTGAATTTTGCACTTTAAACCCTGAGTTTTCAGGAAATTACCAAAGTTCAATTTTCACACCTTAAGTGCCACATTCACATTTGGTCCATAATTTTGCATGCTAGAATAGAAGCCATGGATATATTTTTGATCTAAATTCTCATCCTTTTGTGAATTTTGCATTTCAGTCCTCGTGTTTGCCCTTTACTGTATTTACATCATTTCATGGTTTTTAAGATCTTATCCTTCTCACATTTTTCTCACAAATAACATTTTCTAGATGTTTTGTACACAGTTTGTCATAACCTAAACCATGCATCAACCCCATACTTGCATTTATCACAACTGGCCATGAAAATAACCAAATTACCCCTATGTCTCAAATCCGTGTGCATGCATTTTAGTTTTCGCACTCAGCCTTACCTAATCCTTGTCTAAGTCATCCTTTGGCACGTTTTACGTATTTAGGCACTTATTCATCCATTTCATATAGTTTTCATCACATTTACGCATTCGTTCCTCTTAGCAAGCCCGCATCTCATGCCTTTCTTTTAGGGATTTCTTTCTTCACTTTTCTTTCAAAATTTCTCATTCGATATTCGATTTGATTTGCTTTAAACATACATTTCGGACATTTTTTGATTTGATTTGGATTTCATCGCCCGAGGGCATACATAAACTGACCGAAAGGCCCACATTTGGCCCATTTGTGGACTATTTCTCCCTTTTGATTTTCATAACCTTTTTTATGATTCTTACTTGAGTTGATCCCTCTTTTTATCATTTTGACATCAATATGGTTTTTCCGAGCAGTCGGACCAAAAACACTGTCATTTTATGTGATTTTTCTTCACTTGACGTCGTTTGTCTATTTTATGAGGGTTTCTTCGCAATTTTCCCATTCAGATCTCCATGATGATTTCTGCGCTTCTAATAATTTGAGTCTGTTGTATTTTTTATCCCTTCGACACTGGTGTAATTTTCTGAGTCATTCTTTGCAAAAACATCGTCATTTTATGTGAATTACTTTGCATATCCAAGTTTGCCCGCTTTACGAGGACTTCTTTGCAATTTTTCCCATTTTGATTTCCGTAATGTTTTTTTATGGTTCTGTTGACCTAGGTTGTTTACATGATGGATTTTCTTGATACCTTTGTGGTTCTCGGAGCCTTTCTCATTTAGAACCTCATCATTTCATGTGATTTCCTTTGTCGTGTCGTACTTTGCAATTTTGTCATTTTATGTGAAATTCTTTGCAATTTTCGCATACCGTCAAGTACATCCATCCAGTCTTGTCATGGCATTCACATTAGCACGTTCAGAACACAATCTAGGCTTAGCAAGCATTCATTCAACCGTAGCAAGCGATTTAGGCTAGAAAGACCGAATTTCTCGGGCGCACGAGGGTGTCTAATATCTTCCTTGTGCGTAACAGGAATCCTTACCCATCCTCTGGCTAGCTGACATCCAACCTTCACATCTGCATCTCATGCATTCAATCTTCTGTGGTTTTCCTCGTCTTTCCCTTAAAAGACTAGGTGGTGACTCCTTTTCTTTTACTTTTATCCTATCTTGTGCCTTCGCCATCTTCGCATGGCTATGATCTCCTCCCTCTGGAGTGACTCCACGCCGGACCCCCGAGTTGGCATGGTCATATATATATATATATAGAGAGAGAGAGAGAGAGAGTAGTAATCTAGTAGGGCCCTGCCCTACTTAGCTTAATTAAGGCCCTCAATCTAGACCACTCATTACAAAAAAAACTAATTCATCAAAACTGTCAATTTTGAATAAAAGAAAGAAAAGAAAACTGACGTAAATTGATCAGCAAATTAAGAAAGTGGTGCATAAGGAAATTGATCATGTGTGCAAGAACGTTTTTGTCTTGTGATCATTCAAGGGGGGCGTACAGGTGACGTGACAAGAAGGAATAATGGCAGACCACTTGTGGATGCTATGCTTGGTGTTTTATGCAGATTTATGGACTTGTTCGTCACAGGGAGAGGACGAGAACATGAATGCAACTACTTGGCAACGGGTGCCTGCGTGAGTGCATTCCCCAATATTGACCAAAAAACTAGGAATTTAGAGCCAAAAGGTTATTTGAACGAAGTTGATTAAAATTATATTTTCTTCAGTAATAATATTGACTATATGCCCCCCTTGAATGATCACAAGACAAAAACGTTCTTGCACATGATCAATTTCCTTATGCACCACTTTCTTAATTTGCTGATCCATTAGAAAATTATAT
>JAMKQA010006503.1:0-12059 GCA_024699735.1 Posidonia australis
CAGTCGATTGGCATCAAGTTGGGGGCAAGAACTTCAGGGCTAGTTTGATTGTGATGGACATGTAGGAATATGATCTCATCTTAGGGATGGATTGGTTGGCACAACATACAGCTATGATTGATTGTACCAAGAGAACAGTTCTGGCACAGTGCCCAGGCCAAGGCTAGTGCATTGTGCAAGGTACAAAACTAGGAGAGCCCAGAAAAGGAATATCTGCAATCAATGCCTACCTTCAGTTGGCTAGGGCCTGTATAGGCTACTTGGCCTATGTGACTATTTCTACTTCACTTGTGTTTGAAGTTTAGGATTTACCTGTGTATTTCCAAAAGAATTGCTTGGTATGCCAACGCACAGGAAAGTGGAGTTTATGATTGATATGATGCCAGGATCAGGTCCTATTTTGAAAGTTCCATACAGGATGGCACCTACTGAGTTGAGAGAGCTTGGGAATCAGCTGTAGGAACTGATGGACAAGGGATTTATTCGTCCTAGTGTATCATCTTAGGGAGCACCTGTATTATTCGTCAAAAAGAAGGATGGTGCACTTCGACTCTACATTGACTACCGGATATTGAACCAGATTACTGTCAAGAACAAGTATCCACTACCCAGGATTGATGATCTATTCGACCAACTGCAGGAAGCATTTGTGTTTTCCAAGACAAATTTGAGATCCAGGTGTAACCATGCCAACGACAGTCTCGTGCGTGGTGGGAAAGGCCGAACGCATGAGGGTTAGCAAAGTCACGGCAAAAAGTGATAAAAAAACAATAAATTGCAGGAGCAGCCACCTAATCTACTTAAATTGGGAGACAAGGAAAACCATTTTAAAACAATGAAAATAATGCAAATGTGCATTCGTGCTAATGGAAAAGGTCATTACGAACCAGAATGTTGGGTAAAGATCCCTGTTACACGTGGGGAAGGTATTGGCACTCCCACGCACCCGACAGGTTGGTCTTTCATGGCTTTTCGCTCACTTATTTGGCTATGTTGGCTTTGCAGCCTGTTTTTGTACGCCCAAAGGCAATATGCATTGCTATGCTATGTGCATGTTGTGCCTTATGCTAAATATGGGTAGAGGGACTATAAGGCATGTCCTAATGCTCCATAATGCTACTCCAGTTAAGGACCAAGCATCGGTGTGAAGATATTACACCGACATAGCTGTTGACCCACTAACATTGAGAGGCTAATGTCCTCGCTTTGCTACATGCGAAACCTATGCTATCATGCATGTATGAGTATGAAATCTGAAAATATGATCCCGATAGATCCAGGAAAACACACAAGAAAAACCAAAGTCGAAACAAATCAGGAATCATGCAAAATGATATGCCAAAAGCTACTGTTTGCGCACGGAACAAGCAGGTGCACCTATCTAGTGCGCTTGTCAAGTGCGCTAGACAGGTGTGCCTGGATAATGCGCTTGTCAAGTGCTCTAGTTCCGTGAGCCACTCAGATGTGCCACTGATATGTGCCAGTTTTGTGCGCCACTAAGGTGAGACCTAGAAACTACAGAATAGGTAGCAATCTGGACTAATGTGTCATGCTATGTGTAACCATGTAAATATGCTAAAGGCTATTTGAAAACTCCTCCTAAATGCGAAAACCCTAAACGCAAATGAGTTCACCCCTCTTCCATGAAGCTATAAAGTAATGAGTGATAATCCGATGAAACCATGAATGGGTCTTGTGCTCAAAGGCAGGAAGCCTCACAAAAACCACACTCCTATTTCAATAAAGATCACGAAGCAATGGCTAATGCACAAAACCAAAACTACAACATGTAGATGAGTGTAAGTTGTGCTATGAACTGGCTGATATACTATAATCGCCCCAACAATCTTCGAACCTCTTTTTCAGTGGCAGGGGGAGGCATGTCAATAATGGCTCTGGCTTTGTTGGGATTCATCTCTATTCCTTTCTGACTGATGATTTAACCAAGGAGCTTTCCAGAAGATACCTCGAATGCACATTTGCTAGGGTTGACGCGGAGTTTATACTTTCTCAGACGGTCAAACAACCTTCTTAGGCAGTAGAGGTGATCCTCGGGCTCTTTGGACATGGCGATCATGTCATCCATGTACACTTCGATTTCTCGGTACATGAGGTCGTGGAACAATGCGGTCATGGCTCTCTGATATGTTGCGCTTGTATTCTTTAGCCCAAACGGCATTACCCTGTAGCAGAAGACTCCCCAAGGGGTGATGAAAGATGTGTTCTCCATGTCTTCTTCTGCCATTCTGATCTGGTTGTATCTTGAGAATTCGTCCATGAACGATAACATTTTATGCTCTATTGTATTAGCAACCAGAATATCAATGTAGGGAAGTGGGAAGTCATCCTTAGGACTCGCCTCGTTGAGATTTCGATAGTCTATGTACATGCGAACCCACCTGTCTTTCTTTGGCACTGACACCACATTTGCGAGCCACTCAGGATGTAACGACCCAAGTTTTAGGAGTGCTGCTTTAGCTAGATAATTAAGGTGAAATTCAGGCGTGTTAGGCTTTGGGGGTCCCAATGCCTAATGTGAGACACGTTCTCAGTGGTGTCTCTCACTTGGATTGTAGGTTTTTGGCCTTTTGGTGTAGTGTAGTTTGGGTGTTGTGCTAGCCCTCATAGGAGTTTTGTGGGTTTCTCCTAGGCCGTGGAGGTTTGGTGGTAGGTCCCTGATGGCATGAGTCACGTGGACATGGAAGGTCGCGTGGTTTGGTTTCGTGCTTGCGGCTTCCTTTCTTTCCTTCCCTTCTTTCTCTTTCCTTTCCTTTCTTTCGTTTTTTTCTTTCTTTCCCTTCCCTGGGCCCCACCCCTTCTTCTTCTTATTATTATTCTTCTTCTCCTCTCGCGCATGGGAGAGGGAGAGAAAAGAGAGAGGGGAGGCGAGAGGGAGAGAGCGATTGTGAGAGAGAGAGGGAGATGGTGGGGAGGAGAAGGTTGTAGCCACCGTCGTTGCGTGGAGGAGTGGAGCAGCTCGTGGTTAGAGGAGGAGCGTCGCCGTCCGTCTCGCATCACCATGTCTTTGGTGGAGGTATGCACCCCGTATATTTTATTTTGATTCCAAATTTGTACCATAGGTGCATGTTATTGTGTTGGTAATTGTAGTAAATTTTATAGAATTTATTGTGCATTTGTGGGCCGTTTATGGCCGTATTTATGGTTTGGGGTGAATAGTATCCCCTTTGTGTTTTCTATTGTTTTCTTGAGATCCGCTTGATGGATCTCGGTGTTGTTTGTCTGGTTTGAAAGATCTTGTTGAGATCTTCATTTTGATATATTGTTTGCATGGTTCTGAGAAGTGGTTTGTAGGATTGAGCTTTGGGTCCCATTTTGGGTTGCCCTGCAGTCGCTTGGTTCGGCATGCCGAATTATTTCGGTATGCCGTTTTTATAGCAGATTGTCACCTCAACCCTTGGTTCGATCTATCGAGTGGTTTTTCGGTCTGCCGATCTGGTGCCCTGAGCCCAGGTTCGATCAACCGTTCCATTTCGGTCTACCGATTCAGGCCCTGATCCTGCATTAAGTTATCTTATGTTTTGATTAATATATCTATATACATACATATATATATATATATATATATATATATATATAAATATATATGTATATATATAAATATATATGTATATATATAAATATATATGTATATATATATATTAATCTTGGGGGGATAACATAATGGCATAAATGATTAGGATAATCATTAGAATGGTCTAGGGTTCGCCTAAAAATGAATTAGCATGATTTCACCGGGGGTATGCGTAGAATAAAAGATGAAATGATTTAGAAATAGTAGATTCTTTCCCCAGATAGTTTAGAGTAGACTTTAGGGATAATGATAATGTTCCTAGGTCTAGGATTTGTGTGGTTTTGTGTGCGGTACACTGAATGGAGTATTCAGTGGCACTGTTCTAGGTATTTGAGCCGATCTGGCTGTGCTCCCGAGGGACACAAGCCAATAGGTGTCTTACACTTGGCACTAAAGCGTATGAGTTCTGGTTGTGTTTGCTTTGCTATTGGTGTTTTCTTAGGTTGTGGTCGTGGGTTGAGCGTAGTGCTCGTGAACCCCGACGCTCCCAAGGTGTTTTTGCCTGGGCCTGACAGGAGAGCTGTAAGGCTATGTTTTGTTTGTGGTTTCTTGGCCTTTAGTTTCCGTGCCCCTGTTGGGCACAAAGTTGCTTGAGTTTTAAAGGATATTTAATGGTTTAGAAATGGTTTCCCGAAAAAGAGAGTTTTGGAAAGAGAAAAGTATAGATTTGAAAATGATTTTGGAAAGAGTTTTCCGGTGTTTTCTATTTGCATTGGGGGCCGAGATACCTGACGTAGAGATTTGTCGGGTCTTGGACGTATGATACTCCTTGACTGTTGTTTCGAGGCTAGGGTTGTAGTCCACGGGTTGAGGTGTTTCGTGGCATGACGGGGAGGTATGATACTCCTGTTGTCTCCGTGAGCACTAAGGCTCGGGTGTGGAGGTATGAGACTCCTTCTTGAGCACCGTGAGGAGGCATACCCTGTGGTGGCCAGTGCGGGTGGGACGTGAGCCTCATAGCTGGTAGCGTCCTGAGAGACAGGACTGCCTTTCCAAGGAGGGGTTGGCTTTGTTGAGGGTTCTCCAGAGAGGGAGAATCGTGGGATGGTGGTTGGCTCCTGCATAGGGTGGCACATTGTGGCAGTGCAGACACTGTGGTCACTCCTCAGTGGACTGTTTATGGCCAGTGTTGTCTGCTAGGCACCAAGCAGTTTGACACACTATTTGTGCTTGTGTTTGTGCAGAGTCCTGCTTTATAAAATCAGGCTCTCGGCCTAGAGGAGACCGTGGTTTAGGTGTCTGTTGAGGCGCAGAGTTTGGGAGCAATGGCTCCATTGTTGTGGAAGCAGAGGCTCCGTGGCTTGGTTTGTGCTTGGGTCCAAAGGGGACCATGTTGTGCAGGGTAGAATCTCTGTAGTTGAGCTTTTGGTGTTGTTTTGGGCTTGAGATGGAGAGAGTAGCTTTCTCGAGCATGCATAAAAGATTTTAAAAGTGCACACATGTGGTTTTGAAAGGAAAAGAAAAGAATGGCATTAAAGGCATGGTTTTGTGATTTTGTGGCCTGCTGAGCAGTAGTAGATTGCCTGGTTTGGTGTTGCGACATCCGAGAGGGATGCCAGTGCTTGTGTGCTCGGCATCGGTGGATTGCCCTTTTGGTTTGTCGGCATCCAGGTGGGATACCTGTGCTTGGTTGCCCTTGGCATAGGTTGCCGAGTTGTAGGTGGGGTGCATGCTGGGTGACCATTGAGTGGCCACTCACGTGTGCTTTGTTTTGTGTGTTTTTGGCAGGTGCAGGATAGTAGTTGTTGGTTGCTAGTCCATATAAGAGGAGTCACGTCACCACACATCAGGGATCCAGGTGAGTGATAGTTTAGTTTATTTTTGTTGTTTATTAGTTTTATTTCCTATTGAGAGTACTTAGCCTTAGTTACATCATTAGTGTAATTGTTGGTTAATAATAAAGATAAAACAAATAATAAAATAAACATTTGTTGCTAGGTTTAGTGGTAGCCATTTGGGGGTTGTTACAAAGGATATAAGACGACCTTGAGGAAATGGACTTTATGTTGTTTCAAGATTTCCTCCTTGAGTTTCAACAGCCACTAAGGTCGCCATCTACGAAGCTCTTGCTTGATTGGCTTTGAATTTGGTTTTAGTGGTAATGTGTGTACCACCACCTCTATATCCAGGCCAACCATGTCATCATAGCTCCATGCAAAGACATCCACGTATTCTTTCAAGAAGGCTATAAATTCTGCCTTTGCTTGTGGTGATAGCTTGGCACTGATGCGTGTTTCTTTAACATCTTCCGCCATATAGATATTGACAAGCTCTGTCTCTTCCTTCACATGTAAGTTAGGCCCCTCCGAGTCATTATCATGAGGCTGAAACTGGGAGGGCACATTATCATCATTTTCAGCATCTGTACTAGCTGTCTCAATAACATTATCTTCCTCTCTGTAAGCAATGAGCTCAGATAGGATTTTTGCTCAAAGGTTGAATTTGTAATATCGATTGAGAGGATTTCCTCTAATTTTGTCCCCTAATGGCGCTTCATAAGGGTCACAGTGTTTTTTGTATTCTTGTAGTTCCAATGTGCGACCTTTTCTGCAATACAACTGCCTGGGCCAACTGAAGAATTGGGGCTCTCTACTTCTAAGATTGGTACATCTCTATTTACATGTTTTGATTTTTCAAGATTTTCTGACTTTTCTTGTATTTTCTGAGTTTTCTAATTGTTTTGTATTTTCCATAATATTTACAAAAGATGTTGCATGCTGGTGGCTGTCCTACTGTTGACTAATGAAATTGCCACTGCCTGTGCTTCTTCTTGAGCCTAGCTCAAGGGTTTTTTTTTGCCCCTCACCTCTAAGGTGAGGCTTGAGTTGTCAATACCAGCTAGACCTGCCTACCGGTTGCCAAGAGATTAACTCCATTGGTCTAGCCAACACTTTTTCTGATTCTTGAAGGACCATAACTGAAGCTTGGCCCTGTTGGGGTACTGGTGATTCTGACTCCAACTCTGAATCAAACGCCTTTCCCTTCCTCATTCTGTTGTGCTCCGTGAGATCCTCTATGAGCACATCCAATTGTTCCTGAAACAAAACATCCAAATCTCCAACTACGTCATCTGTCATGCTATTTTCTGAAGGCAACGTTGTTGAATCTATTTTCTGAACAGAGTCTTTCATTGCCACCACCTGACACAATGTTGATTGTCTTGACTCTGACAAAATTGAACGATTCTGAAACTGCTCATGGATCTGCTCAAGAATATGTTCTGACTCTAACTAATCATTCTTTGAATAGGAATCTTCTGGACAAATCCAACCCACTGCTGATTGTGTCACAGAGACTATAAACGGGCTTTGATTCAGATCCAAGACGCTTGCACTGGTGAAGTTAGTCATGTCCCAAGGAATGATCATCTTTGGAAACTTACAGGAGTGAGGGAATCTCTTCTTTTGGAATTGATGCACATATCCCAATCCTTCATGCTCTCTCCACTCTTACGCCTTGATTGGCTTAGTGATTCCTTGGCCATATTGCCCAAGGGGATTCCTTTCTCGTATCTCAACTTGTGACACATGTTATCGACTATCAAACAGGGATTATTACGAACGACCTGGTGGCTGACGTGCTCGAAAACAGAAATGAAGTTAACTGGCTCAAATTGGTTGACGCGGTATAAAATACTAAAAGGCTTGGGATCAAACTGGACAATCTGGGGAGCTACAACAGAGACCACCTCAACCTTCTACAAATCTTCTCCCATGACAACAACAACGTTGTCGTCCCTGCAAAACTTGATCATACAATGAAGAGTTGAGGGAAGGACCTAATGCTTGTGAAGCCAAAGGCATCCAAGCAAGAGATTAAAGGAGGGCTCAACGTCAATGACGTAGAATTCTACATCGAAGTAGGCTGGACCAATGATCAACGGAATGACCAGAAGTTTGAGTGCATCGTGGTGCATGTTATCAAAGGCCGTCATCCCTTTCACAGCCGATATTATATCTTCAGACTTGAATCCAATTGCACTTGCAGTTCACAAGGGGCAGACATTTAAACCGGCACCATTGTCTACCAAAGTGAGAGGGATGTGAAAACTTCAGTATTGCGTGGTGATGAACAGGGGAGAATTGTGATTTGCTCCCGACGGTGGAAACTCTTGACTCAAGAAGGAGATAACTTGTGGTGCCGCAAGCATACCCACCATACTCTCAAGGGTGGATGGCTCGATGGTTGGGGATACATGGATAGCTTGGAAGACTTTAAGGAAGGCTTCCTTTTGCTTGGCTGAAGTGTGGATCAAATACCAAATGGAGATGTCAGCTTTGACTTTCTTAAGCTGGGCAGTTATATCGATTGAAGGTTGGTCTTTCTAGGTGGGAACGGGCGGAGCTACTCCTAGTGTAGGAGGTTGTGAGGATTGAGCTTGCAATTGGACAAGACCTGGTTTTGGAAAGCTAGGCTCGGGTGCTAGAGGTCTAAAGGGTTGAGCTTCTTGACTGGATGGAAACTGGTGTTGGAAGACTAGGTTTGGGTGTTGGAGGTCTATACACCCTACCCGATCGTGTTACTTCTGCACACATTTCTATGGCACAATTATATGGAACACGATGAGTGTCATGAGTGAGGGTGATGACAACCGAATGACGGGTTGCTAACACAACTAGGATAGCGGACGGATATGAAGCTTGGAAGTCCTAGAGTGCCGAAGGATGAAAGGGTTCGGATTGTGGCCAAGCCAAAAGGCAAATCGGTGTAGGTGGTTGTGGATGTATGATAGGCAGTGCCACGGTGTTCTCCGACTCAACGGTAAAGTGGATCATATTAATTGACCCCCCGGAACCACCAAGGAAAGTTCGATACAACTAATAAAGAAAAGGCGATGACACATTATGAATGAGATCAGTGGGATGAATAGATGATGAGATGGATTCGAGAGAGAAGATGGAATTGACTTCCGTGGGACCTGATGTTTCTAGGGATGAATGTTGAGGTAAAGGCTGGCTAACAATGATGGGATGTGCTGGAGGTACTTGTGTGGCCGCTGATGCGGGCATTGAGCCTACCGCCTGTGTGCTAATCACAATGACCTTTTGGTCAATCAAGTTTGGGATTGCGTCCCTTAGTGTGAGGCAATTATTCGTCGAGTGGCCTACGACTCGATGGAAATTGCAAAACGCATTTGTATTATACCATAAAGGAAGTAGACTTGGTGGCGGGCGAATTTTAGGAAGCCTTAATAGGGATGCAATTTTTGGAAAAAGTATGCTCGGTTGTGGTTGTGCCAATGGTGGTTGCATCCTAACCGGTGGGGTAGGGTATATTGGAGTGGCAATGGGAGTGATGTGTGATGCATGAGGTGCTCTAGGTGTGGGTGTGAGTGCATAAACTACTTCGTTGTATGCTGAGCAGAGCCCTAACTACTGGTTGTGCTCCTCGAATCACAATCTCAATAGACTCCTCATCGGAGGGTCTATCTTTGACTTGTGAAGCCAAGAATCGTCATCGTCCCACATACTCTCTGAATGTTTCTTGGGGCCTTTGCATAACTACGACCAAATCCTCCCGCTTCGGAACTAGGTCCACGTTAAAGGAATACTATTCGAGGAACGCTTGAGTGAGATTGTCCCAAGTCTTAATGGTAGCCATGTCGAGGGAAGTGAACCATTTCAACACAAGCCTCGTAAGACTTTTCTGGAATAGGCAGATAAGCAACCTCTCGTCGGCCTAAAGATGGGCAAGGTCTCCGCAATAGGCTTTTGGATGTGCGATGAGGAAGCCCTTACCATTGTACTTCTCAAATTCTGGAATATGAAAATTCAAGGAGAGAGTCACCTTTGGGAAATAAAAGAGGGCCCGGAACTGGTAAGACCGGCGATCCCCACCCTGCACATGTCGGAGTGTTCACTCTAAACCATTCACCTTCGCTAGGAGAATGTCTGGAGCTACTACTGTCATAGATTGTGCAGCTAACGCGGGTGTCGCATACACCGTATGGATTGCCCTTAAAGGCTCCTTCGGATCCACCATTCCGTCGTTTAGTGCCATGGCAGGATGGCTGGTGTACTCATGCAAGGGTGCGGTGGGCTAAGGTGCAAAATATGAAGCTTGTGTCTGATATAAGGGTAAAGAAAGGGCAGGGGATGGTGCTACGGGTGGTGAAGAATGCAGGAGCAAGAGCTATTGGACTGGAATGGCCCCGAGGACTATGCTCATGGCTGACTATGCTCCCACCAGCTGAGAAGGTTGGCCACTAGATAATAGAGATGCATGCTGTGTAGGGTGCTGAGGCGGTGCTGCAAAAGGCATTGTCGACACCCCTATGGTCGAGGAAACAAGGGACGGCTACAGCTGTGGGGGTAGTGCAGTGGGTGCAATCTGAGGTCCTAAGGTTGGTTGCAAAGGCGACTCGGGAGACGGTATGGACAATCCTAAAAAAAGGATGGAGTGCAAGTGCTAGTCCCTGTAGCTGCTGAGCGAGAGTTGACATGTGTTGCAGTTACGCGGCCATGGGATCATTAGTTGCAGTTCCAAAAGATGGAGTTGGAAAAGGAGTGGACGCATCAGGGACTGGGAAGTTCAACTGTCTGAAATGAGGGGAAGCTACTACAGAAACTGCCGCAGTCGGTTGGGTGCAAGAAAACGTATAGTCTTGAGGAGGAGTGGTAAAAGCTCCTCGAGCCTTGGGGATGGTCATGGCGATAGACTCGATAATTGGAGCTCCAGAGGCAATAGATGACCAAGGTGATGATTCCAAAGGTAGGGTGGCCACAGGGACATGATACTGAGATATTTGTGGGGGTCTCGCCAAGGTATAGGAGGGTCCTCCAGATGCTAAAGCAAAAGTGGAGACAGTTGAGATGACGGGCACTGTCACAAAGGAAGGAGCGACCGACACAGGGATCTCTTCTTGGACAACAGAGGGATGAGACTTGCTGGTTTGCTGGGCCATGGCGGACCACGAGTGAATACGGACCGAACTATGCCAAGGAACAAAGAGTGAAGCCTAGGACGAGCTATCATCAAAAGTGATGAGTAACTCAAGGGATGTAGTCGAAAACTGAGTCGCATTAGGTGTTGGTGAAAGGAAAACCTCAAGTTCCAGCTAAGAAACGCGCACACTAACCAGTACTGATTGCATAAAAACAGGAATCAGGTTAAAAACCTGAGACCAAACCAAATAAGATGATGCAGTGTTTATGGTGGTATGGATGCAAATGTACGAATGCTTCTACTATGCGCTCTCTCACAATCTAGTGGTGTCCTAACAAGCCATCTACTTCAAGCTCACACAGGGGTAAATGGGTCTCTGACTCAAGGTTAGAAAGTAAAGGTTCTTACTTTAAATCCATGCCAAAGCTTAGGCAGTGAATAGGTGGTGTATTCAGGGCCTCGTCCTCTACCAAAGCAGTAGGTTGTACCCTCTACTAATATCGACACAACCCCAAACAAGGCGGGACAGACCAATATCTCATCCTATGCCAAAGCCATAGAATGAGAAACTGGGGACTACCCTTCGCTAACTATAGGTGGACACAAAAGAGGAGAAGAAGAATGCCCTATATGATGAATGCAAAATATGCATTAAGTCTTTTACTTGCCAATTTATTAAACCTTTAGGGAGAGTTTGCAATTTTTCACTAGTTTGCCTTATTTGTTTATTTTTGTTTTTATGTTTTTTGTTTTTTATTAACCAATAGGGGAGGAAAACATGTCTCTAATCTCCTAATCATGGAAAGTGCAAAGAGGGGAAGAAAACATCCAAAGCAAACACCAATCGACAAACAAAAGGCATGTGCATGTCATGTGTTCAAGTGGTGGCATAGCAAATGTGTGAAAAGAAAACACCCACTATACAAAAAGCATGCATAAAATGTAAACAAGGCACAACTTATGCTACAAGGGGGCAACCAAAGCAAAGGATAGAAAACAAGCAAACAAGTGGAAAAGCCAAAGCAAACGAAAAAAGCCAGAATCAAAGCTAGGATCTGGTTTCCCCAGCAAAGTCGCCAGTTCCTATAACCATGCCAGTGACAGCCTTGCTCGTGATGGGAAAGGCTGAATGCACAAGGGCTAGCAAAGTCATGGCAAAAAGTGATAAAAAAACAATAAAATACAGGAGCCGCCACCTAATCTACTTAAAAAAGGGAGACAAGGAAAAGGATTTTAAAACAACGAAAACAATGCAAATGTGCATGATCCGTGCCAATGGAAAAGGTCATTACGAACCTGTAACCATGCCGATGAGGAGATTCCGCAAATGAATGTGAAACCGGATGGCAAAATCACGTCGAAAAATATAAAACAAATGGAGTCGCCACCTAATCTATTGTGGAAGACAAGGAAAACCATATACATGAAGAATCATGCAAAAAACAAAGACAAGGACAAGTCTACGAAATAAAACCAGAATGCGGGTAAGGATCCCTGTTACGCATGAGGAAGGTGTTAGGCACCCTCGTACGCCCGATAAAATCGGTCTTCCTTGATTTCACCTATGAAATGTTGGCTTTTC
>JAMKQA010006504.1:0-12106 GCA_024699735.1 Posidonia australis
GCAGAACAGACTCTCCAACAGAATAATTCTTTATGTAAATAAATGTAAAACAAATATTGTAAATATCTTTTGTATTTTTTATGTAAACATGTAATACTTTTTTTGTATTTAAAAAAAAAATATTAATTTTTTATTATTATTATTTTTGGACCCGATGGGCCAACCCGGCCCGGCGGCCGGGCCATGGGCCGTGCCGGGCCCATACATATGTGCAGCCGGCCTGGACCGGCCAGCGGGTTGGCTGTTTCGCGGGCCGGGCCGAGCCGACCCGACCCATTTTCCATGTCTAGTAACATATCATGAAAATATTATTATTTTATTAGCCTTTCAAGAAAGAAAAATAAAACTCATGTAAGTAGATTTTAAACTTTTTTTTTTGTCAATAAATCTTATCGACATAAAAAAAAAACTCTAAATACCAAAAAAACAGCTCCACAGTCTAACACCAACTCTATACTCAACAATGAGTGTGCAACTACTGCAATTCTTCCAACTCCGAAAAAGACATTAAAATGGACTTAGATTAGAGGGATCTGTCATCCAATAATTAAGATTCGTCTCAATTATGCATTTGTAATATAGATCCGCCAAATTTATTTATATATTACTCTCCTTTATTTACCCTTCTTTCAAAAATAATTATCTTCAATTATTTCACTCATTTTTACAAATGAAAGTGACAAGTGTCTCAATAATGTTTGGGGTGTACGTAAGTGTGTTTGGAAATTAGTAGGTCCTATGTTTCACTTCATACCTACAACAAAAATTTGAGGAATGTATATGTGCGAGAGAGCTGAAGAACAGGAGGTCTTTGTAGAAAAAGAGCAAATGGCGAAGAGGAAGAGAACATGCAAGTACGTGGCATAAGAAGCCTTGGCAAAGAAAGAGGTAAGTCTTAGCTTAATTTGTACGTCCACAGCACATGGCTTGGTTTCCTTCGAATTTTTTTTTACAAAATGAAAAATTAAATAGCATTTATTTTTTTTAATTATGATCTATAAAACAACATAAATAAAACATTAATTAATAATTAGTTAAAATACCACATATAGTTAAGTATATTACGTTTTTCTTAATTTAGAAAATAACTTTTAAAGTAATGTTAAAAATAATATATAACAATATTCTAAAATCATACTTAAACAAATGCATGTCTACAATTGAAATGTTTAATAATATATGTGTATAAAGACGTAGATATCTATGAAAATATATCAGTTTGATTTTATTGATTTGTAATTGTTCTAATATATATATATATGTATACATATAGCATCTTTCTCAACGTTTAAAATACATACAAGATTTTAACCTGATGTGTCTTCTTTCCGTAACACACTAGGGTCCTTAGGTAGAGCCCCGTCCACTGGTGCAATTTCAGATTGGCATCTCTGTGGTTATATTATTAATTTACATACGCTAGCATTGCGTTATCGACTTCGCATGCAGCACTGGACAATTTACATCGTCACAAAATTTGTGGTAAACAGGTTTTTGATGTGAAAGGGTGACGTAGTGTTGGCCTTCGTTGCATCTGGACATGGGTCATATACAACACACACACACAATGTAACAGAGAAAGAAAGTTAAGGTAGTGAGGTCCAAATGTCAGCATGCTTCCTGCCAAGGTAAAGAGATATCTTGCACAGGTTGGGTGTTGTCGTTGGTGATCCCAAAAGCTTAACTACTTGCTTCTGTCACCACCATCGTACATTTTAGCATTTGGTTGGGTGCAGACAATTATCAGAATATTGAATGGATGGCACGTCAGCCTCTGGTCATTTCCGTGGGGGCTCTTTGGTTTCATTTGCCGAAAGTCACTGTCCTCTTCTATTCATGATTAGCATATACCACACTCAAGATTTTCGTTAAAACCCTTGATTATTATTTTTTTTCATGTTTGCCTTTCCATAATTAGGGACCCAAGTTGAGGCAAAGATAGAATATGCTACATTGGAAAGACCATCTTGTCTTACTGTTGGTGCGTGTGTGCGCAAGCGCGCGCGTCCGCGCACACACATGTATACGTAGAGAAAGGAAGAGAAAAGAGAAAATAAGTATAGGAAGTGAGTTTTTCCTTAAGTCTCTTGAATATTTTATTAGATATTAATTATATGAAATTTTTTAAATATTAGATATTAATTTAAATTATCTACAAAGATTACAGATCAAAAAATAAGTCAATTCAAGACTTTTATCTTAATAATTTAACTTACAAAAATTTGATATTTTCATATTAACTCGTAAAAAGATATGATATGATTTTATGAATATATTGTTTATTGACATATAAATTTCAAAATCACTTCATTTTTAAATCGTAAATATCACAATAAATATTGATCAAATCCACCGTTTAGATTTTAAGATATGCATATAAATTCATAACTTATAGGCATATTTTTATCTACTTATAATTAAAAATTTTAAATTAATTAATTTTTTATACATTGATTTTACATATAACATAAATCATATTCTACAGTTGAAAATTTAATATTACTTATAAATTATAAAAATGACATAGATACAAAGTAAGTCTCTAAGATCATTGTATATTTTCTCTCTCTTTTCTTTCCTTCTTTTTCCCAAAATAGGACCATAATTTGTAATAATGACAACTTTCTCGAAACATGTAAGATTTTTTTTCTTCCTTAAGAATGAATGGTGTAACCCTAGGTATCGAGAAGGGTACATCCTCCAACCTACCATCCCAAATAACTTAATTTCCTTATATTTTTAATTACAAATTAAGTTCTATTGCCTTATCGCTCTAGCCAAACCATATCTCGTTTCTCAAAAGGCCTGAGAGAGCATCACATGTTTAATATATATATTTTGTTTTTGATATCGTTCTTTATAAATAAAAAAAAGGGATATATAAATGACGTTGTTGAAGTCTAAAAATGACAAATCATGTTATCTAGAAATCCCAATGCCAAAGAAAAAAAGCTTGGGAATCATCAAGACAAGGACCTTTAGAGACTACATAGCCATGGGTAAGTATGATCTACTACCAGTTGTTCACGCTTTTGTTATATGACACATAAAGGAAGATGAGGAGGATGGGCGGCGTTCCACATGTCCCACAATTATTATCGTTGCAATAATATCTCTCTGTCTTGTCTCTTTTCTTTTCTTTTCTTTTCTTTTCTTTTACGTAAAGGGTAGAATTTCATTAAATATGACTTGGCATTGCCCACCACCAACAAATAAATAAAATTTACCAAGTCCAAATATAGATACTTTGCTCAAGTTTCAAGGGCAACAAAAAAGTTCAATGGAAATAAACTAGAAGACCAATCATTCACAAATCATCAAAATCAAAACAGAAAATATTTCAAAAAATTCAAACCAAGGAGAGAGTGGCAGAATTATATCAAAAAAATCCACTACAAGTAATCCATAAGCACCAAGCTCAGTCGTAGGAGATGTAGTATGATCATCAGATGAGTTAGATGGGATCTCGACAACTATCGGAATATCAATGGAATGGACCAATGGTCTAAAGGAGGCCTGCATTGCATGAGCATGGTCCCACTCATGTTGCATTTGTTGTATGACTTGAGATATAGATGAAGCAGCTGTCCCTTGATCTATGAATAGGTTATCTACCTAATAAGATGTGAGATGCAATATTTGATATAGAATTGAGGATAGATTTCTATTGTACTATCTAAAAATAACAGAGCTTTTATTAAGTCATAAACTCCATAATGTTGCAAACCCTAGAGTATTTCAACCTTGCAGTTTAATATTGAACATTATCATCTTGAATAATGAAAAATATCAAACCTCATTCAAACATACAATATTGATCAAGAAAAAATTCCAGATGTTTTTAGCCATAAGACAATGAAGGAAAATATGGTCAGTAGTTTCCAAATTATACTCACACAACACACATTGATGAATCAAATTAGGTCTAATAAGAATTTTGTCATGTGTAGTAAGTCAAGTAAAAATTTTGATTTTCAAAGGAACTGTAGATTTCTAAATAATCTTTCTAAATTTGGATAGTCAGCGATCATCACTCAAAAAGTCATACAATTCTTAACTAAAAACTCCTTATTTGAAGTTAGAGTCCACGCCAAAGAATCATCTCCATCAAATAAGTTGGTAGAGTCTATTATATTTATAAATTCATGTAACTCAAGTGAAGAGTGGAAGGAGTTAAGGAAATAAATACTATGCAATGAGAAAATATCCAACTGCCTATCATTATAATTTAGTATAATTTCCTCAACTATATATTTCTTATTACCAGATAAGAAGTATAAATATGGCCAAGTGTGTTTCAAAGTAATATTATCTATTCATTTATTTTCTCAGAAGATAATTTTTTTCCTATCATTTCACAGAGAATGAAGTTAATAAGTTAACAATAAAAAAATACTTCCTCAACTCTTGCCGAAGGATAGAGGCCTTATTAGATGTCACATTAAGTAAAGAACCAAAGCTATTGAGAGAAAGATATTTGCTTGTAACAAGTGTCGGTCACTTAAAACGTAGATTATTTGCAAGCAATTGCCAAAGTAACATACATTTCAAAACTACACTGAAATTTCTAATATTGATTATCCTAAGTTCATCTTATTCCTTATTTCATCAAATGGTTTGCTATTTGGCCAAATAGAAGGCAACTTGAGATGTGGAATTGGATTTCCATAGGAAACATTGATGAATTTGATTATTTCCAATTCCACCTTTTTGGGTAAATGAAGAACAGTCAGATAGTAAGTAGGAATAGCAGACAATACTGAGTTAAGTAGAAACAGTTGGCCCTCAATTAATAAATATTTAGCCTTCTAGGTATCTAATTTAGCCGTAATTTTATTTAGTACAGGTAACCAATCGGCAATCACTATAAGAGGTTTTTTTATAATGCAAATGTAGTCCCAAGTACTTAATTGGAAGAGACAAGATAGAACAACCCAAGATAGAGTAAAATCTATCTATTAATTGCTTAGAGATGTAGATACCTGTGAGGGAGGATTTATTGAAATTTATTTTAAAACTTGAGCAAGCTTAAAAATAACATAGTGTTTTTTTAATATTGATAATACAATCATCAGTGGGAGTGGGAAAAGGAGGGTATCATAAACATACTGAATATTTAATATTTCAAGCCCAAAATGTAGATTTTGAACATCCTTGATAAGATTATTTTGTTTTACCAATGCTAACATTCTATTAAGAATGTGGGTGGTCACAATAAATAATAATGAAAACAAGAGATTACCATGTCTTAAATCATTTGAAAATCCAAAAAAGCCTTTAGGAGAGTCATTTACTAGGATAGAATATTTTGCCAATGTGATACACATCCTAATCCATGCAATTCATTTATCGCCACACCCTAGTCCTTTAAGTGTGTTAATGAAAAAGTCCCAATTGACATTATCGAAAGTCTTTTCAAAATCTAACTTAAGCATGAGTCAAAAATCTATCCTGGAGAAATGGTCTTACCCAGGCCTTACCAGTACAAATGGTCTTAGAAAAATGAAACTCCCATCCTGGAGAAATCAGAAATCTATCCAACTTTACTATAGCGGCATTTTACTGAAAATTGGACCAAGTGTATAGACAATTATTGGAAGAGAAGTGTATAAGATTTGCTGATGCAATAAAATTGTTAAAGTTTTTCATAATAGGGGAGACAGAGGACCTATTGGTGTGGTTGTGTGTAAACCTGATAACGTTGAAATCTCCACCAATGATTCAATTGTGATCCATGATGGACTGTAAGTGGCACAATTTATCAATAAAATTAACTTTACGAGTAGGGGAACAAGGTTCATACACATCAGAAAGCCACCATTCAAAACAATCTACATGAAATTTAAATTTTAGAGAAAGAGAGAAATTTCCTTTATGAACATCTAATTTTGAGCAAAGGATGGGATGTAAAGATACCACCGATTACCCCCTGAGAAGGCAAAAATCCCACTAATTTAACTTGCCTTCTCCAATAGATCTAAAGAGCAGTTGAGAAAAGGAGTCTAGCTTTGTCTTACATAAAATTAGTAAGTCACATTTTTATCTCCAAACCACAATCCTGACTTCTCTTCATTTACATGTCATACCAAGACCCTTAATATTCTAAGCCAAAATAATCATTCAAAGTAATTGGACTAAAAATGTAAAGCCCCCAAAAGCACTACATAGTCAGCAATATCCTCAAGATTAATCGAAGGCAATAACTGCTGACATCAAACAGAATTCAAGAAATTCCTAACCTCATGAGAATTATCAAAACATAGTTCAATCTTAACCAAAAAAAAATCATCATAAGAGTTCCACATGAGAATATTATTTGCCAGTTTAGCATTATCATTTGAATCGCTATAGGCAGTAAAAATTGGAGAGGAAAGGGAAGAAGAATCTGAAGTACTATGTAAAGTAACATTTTCAAAATGTATTATTAAAGTTTCCATATCAGAAGTACTTATGGCAAAGGGGACTGGTGTTGCAAGTTAGTAGGGACACAGGACATCTCATCTAGCTTGTCATCATCCATGGTATCAATCGCGGCCAAAGCAGCTTTGAGTTTGTTTTATTGATCTTCTGAGCCTTCCAATCTGATAAGCCTGACTTAGCAATGTTAGAAGAGAGAAATAATTTATTAGCAATGATTGGCTAGGGAATATAAGTTGCCACCTCAATGGGGTAAGTAGAAGCAAGTATAGTACATGCCTAATGGACAATGGACAAGAGATCCGAGATGGGAATCGAAGCAATAACAATGTTGATAATACCAAGAAGGGATGGGGGTGGAGAGGTTATACTGACTGGATCAACATTGAGATGATGATTTGCTAGAAAAGAGTCCCAAGGCTTGGGTAACAAACCCACCGAGGTAGACTGAGAAGGGATGTGCTTTGTGTAAATAACGGTCTTTGGTTTACGCCTCGACCCATGCTAGAGGATCTCTTCCACACATCCTTTCCATGATTGACATCCCGATTATTATTCCCTCTCTTCCAACCTTTATGATTTTTGAATAATTTGCCTATTGGTTTTAGGTACCCCTTTTGAAAAGAGGATCTTGTAGAGAATGAAGTGGGGAGGGACCTTAGGACGAAGAGGTAGGAGAACACAGATCCCAACTTCTGCAAAATCTAATGGATACACATTTTAAGCAAAAGCATAGTAACAGACCTCAAGAAGGGCCTTACCCATGTGTAATTGGATTTTCACTCTAGCATACTCTAAGAATTTTACTTGGTCTAAATTAAGGTTGACATCTAAAAGTTTTGCAAAGTCTTCGATCATTCTATAAAAAAGATTAATGTTTCACAAGTGATAAGGGATACCTTCCATGTGTATCCAGAGCCCGTCTTCATGCAAAGTGAACACCAAACTAGAGTGAAAACTTCAAGGTGCAAATGAGGCTAGTAGGGCAGAGTTGCCCCCAAAGCCTTTAAGGATTCATCCTTGATTGACTAGCCGGAGGTGAACTTGACTAAAAATTTCCCATTGACAAAATTGAAGACTTCCTAAGCTAGGGTCTCGAGCCAATGACTCATGAGGTAGAATTCTAACTCGTTTTTTGTCAATTGGGGAACATGTGGAGCGATGATAGCACAAGAGGGAAAAAAACTCAAGTTATTCACAAGTCTTATCAGAAGACGAGATAATAATAGGAAAATGAGTGGAAAAGCCTCACTACAAGAAAAATATGTTTTTGCGAGGACATAATTCCTCGCAATTTCATCGCTAAGTCCTCATTATAAGGTTTACCTAGGACTTAGTGAGGACTATTTATTCTTAGAAAAAAATAACTCGTTAAATCAATATTACGAAGACATATCCTCATAATGGGCTTGTAAGTTAATAGTGAGAAAATTGCGAAGACTTTATTCCTCGCAAATTCCTCACTGCATCCTCGGTATCTCCTTGTAATATGCTCGCTAAGTGCTTGCTACGTATGTGAGATTGTATCATTATTCGAGATTTATTGAGGACATTGCAAGGACATGTCCTCGTTATTCTTGATGAAAGACACTATTTTAGCGAAGACATAGTGAGTATTTTTCCTCATAATGTCTTTGTTAATTTTTGACAGTAAAAAAAATTAAATCAATACATTACAAAATTGAACCTGTTAAAATATAGATTAATATACCTACTAAAATGACATTCAAATACATTCACAAGTATATTAAATTACATATAAACAAATTTTATAAAAAAAAGTTTCAATTGATCATATAACATAAAGTTTTATACATCCATTTATTTACAAAATTGTAGCCAATATAACACTGAAATGTCTTAATACAAGTTACTCGATATAATACAAGTGAAAATAATATATCACATATCACTTTCTTCAGAAACCAACTTGTTTTCCTTTACCTTTTGAGAATGATGCATGGATGGAGTGACGACAACATGTTTACTCCTAGTAATCCTCCTCATTGTCATTTGAGAAATCTTCCTGCTCATCCTCATATCTTCTGATTATAAAAAATAAACTTAAAATATGTTATGATAGACAATAATTATATTATAATGTTGAATTTAACATGACAATTTATGCCTATTAAATAATTTAAAACTAAATAAAACTTTACCTTACAAGTCAATCCTCCAAAGTATGTATTTTATTACTTATTTCATTCCTTACTTCAATCCCTATTTCATTTTTTATTTTTGAGTGTATTTCGACTCTGAAACCCTCCTTTAATGTAGTCATTATTTGTGACAACTGAGAATTGAAGAACTCCAGATTAAATGAAGTAGAAGGGTGAGTTGTAGAATCGTATTGCCTAGTAGAAGTCGCAGAAGAACTAATAGTAGACTCTTCTAAGTAATATAGATTCAAACCACTTAGATTTTTCTTTTTTGATGAACTATTTACGTTACTTTCTTTCGAAACTCTTTTTAAAAGTTTTTTATCAAAGACTGGATGTTCATTGACACTGTCGTCCTCATATTTTTGTTGGTACATGAAGATGTACCTATCCTGTATAAATAAATACAAGAAGTTAGTTAAAAATAACATAAGATATAAGTGTATATTATTAAAATAATTTTAATTATAGTCATGATTATTTACAAGTATATCATTCGCACATAGAATTGACTAAACATACTCTGACTCACTAGTATGGGATGTAGTCCACCACTCAGTCACTGTAGACTCCCTACACAGTTTAATGACCTGTAACAATTGAAACATACATTATTAATTTAAAAGACATCTTAAATAAAATATACATTTTTCAAAAATCTCATCATCTTAGCATACCACATGCTTTATTCCAAATGCTTTATTGTTTATTCAAACCCCTACTGAAAGGCTTATTGTTTGAGCCGTGAATTGATTCCACATGCAATGGCAATTGATTTAAGCTTCCTTCCTTCTTCCTCTAGGCTACCTCTTCCACTATGGGTATATGAAGAGAAGGACAGATATCCTGATTTGGCTTATTCTGATAGGTTTGGAAGAACGAACAAAGAGTACATTTTACTAGGTTGTGTTTTGCTTCCTACTCTGAAGGGCCGATTTCCAATTCAAGTTTATTTAGATTTGATGAGGACTTTTAGAGATACTTTTAGGGAAGTTCTTGGAATTATACTAACAGTAAGACAATGGGTAAATTATCCACCTTTCTCATTTTAAATATTTAAAATCTTTGGAGACTGACTTATGCTGCATCCTGTAGGAAATTCAAGTAGGAATGGGTCCATCTAGAGAACTTAGATGTCCTTCATTGCCTTGCAAGAAGTTTCTGAAACCAAGTAAAGCACCTGAACTAGGAGAGTTCCGATGTTATGACAAGGTAGCAAAATTGCAGTCTTTCCTCGTGTTGCTACTGAAATCTATTGGTCACTGCAATTATCCACTAGCATTGTTGTTATTTTGAACGTGTTGTTTCCATAATGACATACAATGCCATTCTGATCAATGCTATTACTGTTATTCCTGTTGCAAGGCAATGAAGATACTTATTTGCTGAGATACAGTAATCAACAAATTAAAAATTTCATACATGATTATTACTGATAAATGTATTAGATGCCATATTAAAAATTACTGATATCCTTTACCAAATATAGTAAGATTTATATAATTTACTGAAATAACACTATATCAAAATGAATATTATATTTAAATTTAAACAAATTACTTGATGATACTTACAAGTACAAGAACAACAACAATGCTTAATAAGTAGAGCTGTAGGTCGGATCGGGTTGGATTGGATATAGAGTTGACCTTTCCCCTTACCTGTCCCTTATTAGCAGGTGACGGGTCAGAACAATATCGGATTTAAAAAAATTTAACCATTATCCTATCTACTACCCTTTTGGTTAATGGATAGCGGTGCGGATTAACGAATCATCAAATTCTATTGTAATGATAAGGTATATTTGATCACACATTATTTGTTTTAGGTTACATCTAAAATCAACTTGCTACAGAATGTTAAATATCCCACAATCTAATAAAAAAAAGGAAAGAAACTTATTTCTGTCAACTTTTTTACATGCATAGGATTATGTACAAAGACCAAGTAGATGAATCAGTAGTCAATTAAGTATTGAGTTGATAATATTTTCTACTTTTTCGTTGAATTGACCATTTGAGTTGGGAATAGGGATTAAGGATATATGGCAGTATGGTTTAGGGATGGCTACAAGGAATAAAGATTTTTTATTTTTAGGATTTGGTTTAACTATATGTGTGTGTGTGTAATAACAGTTGTACTTACGGATTAAAGGGTTCACGGGTGATCCTAAATAGCATATCCTTACCCTTATCTACTAAGAAGATGGTGAAGCAGGTAATGAGTTAACGAGTGAACGGGTTAATAAAACATCTATCCTTATTCGTTCTTAACGTATTGGATTGGATTAACAGGTCAACCCTTATCCACTTACAGCCTTATTAATAAGAAAGTCATAACGAACCTGAATTAAAACTAAATTGTTAGTTTTTTATATCATCTTAATTTGTTGATATATGTTTTTTTTGTAAACGGTAATTTTTATGCATGTCCCAAGATTCGAACTCAGGACCTGTGACGGGTTTAAAGTTCTCTCAACCACTGTGACAATGAGACATTGTCATTTGTTGATATATGTCAAAATTCAAAAACAAATATAAATTTAAATAACAGATTAATGTTTTACTATCAGTATATATCTATACAATGTAAGTGCAAATGGAGTTTACAAAGCAAATTAAAGAAGATATATACCAAAATCATAATAAAATCTCCTTAGTTTTTGTCATTATAGTCAATACTCTTTTCTTCTTCATTTTTATCTTCTACAAATGTTCTTTCTTCGTCCTCAACTTGCCACAAAACTAAATTTGGAGATATTATAGAAACTTGATTTAAAACATGGTCTACAACTATTAGTTGTGAAGACTCGTAGTCAGGTTGATACAAGTCTTCAAATTTGTTATTCGTAGCATCACCGATCATAGAAATGTAGACACGAATTTTGATCTTCATTGCACCGAAGGATTCATTTTTTTTCCTTTTTCTTGAAACTTGACGTACAAAATAGACATGATCTACTTGTAAAGTTAACATAAACAGTTCGAATCTCTTTAATTATTTAATTGATATAACATTTATAATATCATACTTGATGTCGTGTGTAACTACTTCTCTGAGACTAACAGCAACCTAATTTGAATTTTGAATTCTTCTTTGTTTTTTTTGTTAAAAGTTTAATATGTATTTCATCGGCTTAAAGCCCGGTAAGAAAAACATAGCAATGTATGCAATATTACAAAATTGAAGGCATCTGCCTAAAGAAAATATAAGTTCCAAAGTTACACCACCAGCAGGGAACTGCACTGAAGAAAAGGAGGCTTAGAGGCCCTCAGGTGGCACACTGCCTCTTCCAGGGTCGACAGGGGACAAAGAAGCAACACCTGGAGGCAGCCTAGAGGAAGAAGGAAGGGAGAGGCAGGGAGCGTCCTGTTGGACAGAGATGGCTGTCAAGAAAGACCTCACCTCATCCTTTTCGAAACCTGCCAAAAGATTGTCTAACCAAAGGTTCATAAGAAACATAATTTCAGAAATAACAACAGTTGCAGTTGAACAAGTATTCCTAAAAATCCTATGGTTTCTTTCTT
>JAMKQA010006506.1:0-14185 GCA_024699735.1 Posidonia australis
AATGGCTTCAGGAGGGGGATCTGAACACCTCCTTCTTCCACAACATGGTTACATATCGTAGGAGGAAAAATGCTATACACTCACTTAAAATTAGAAATGCCATTTCTATGTCCCCTTCTGTAATCTCCAAGGAAGTGGAGGATCATTTCTTCTCTCTTTTTAATAAACCTAGAGGCTTCACTCCACCATTAAACTGGGATTTATTATTGTCTTCAAAGATTCAGCATCCTGAGAACTTGGAAGCTGAATTTTCGCTTGAAGAAATATATAATAACATCAAATCATTACCTGGTGATAAGGCTCTAGGCCCTGATGGTTTCTCTTTAGACTTTTTTTAGAAATTTTGGGACCTGCTCAAGTATGATATTATGCAAGTATTCACCTACCTACATACTTGCTCTGCGTATGATCATTTAGCCCTAATTAATCAAATTTTTATTGCTTTGATTCCCAAGGTAGAAGGTGCTCAAAGTTTGAAAGACTATAGACCAATCAGTCTGGTAAATAGTCTATATAAAATTATAACTAAGACTTTGGCTTCTAGATTCTCTCATGTTCTAGACACAATAATAGACAATTCACAATGTGCTTTCATTCTAGGCAGAAACATTGGAGATTGTTTCTTAGTGGCTCAAGAAAATCTTCACTACATGAAAGCCATGAATATTTCCGGTTATGTTTTTAAATTGGATTTTGAAAAGACTTTTGATAATGTTAACTGGGACTTCCTTCTAGATTATTATCAGGTATGGGTTGTGGCCCCTTATGGAAAAATTGGATCAAGATATGCATTTCCACTGTTCGATTTTCCATATTAGTCAATTGCTCACCTAAAGGATACCTCCATACCTCAAACGGATTACGACAACGTGATCCATTATCACCTCTTCTCTTCATAGTAGTGACTAATATCCTCAATAGAATGCTTTCTTTAGCTGTGGAACAACACTTGATCACGGGTATTCAAATGCCTAATGATGGCCCACACATTGTGAATATATAATATGCGGATGATACTTTATTATTTCTTGCCGCTACAGCAGAAAATATAATTAATATTAAACGGATTTTATGCTATTTTCAGTCTTGCTCAGATCTAAAAATAAACTTTCAAAAATATACTCTTACTGGTAGACCTGTCAATTTCTGACACGACACGATAACACGACACGAACACGACACGATATAACCGTATTTGGGTTTACCCTTATTATGTCTCGTGTACTTATCGTGTCTATCTGGTAAACACGATTATTAAACGGGTCGTTTTCGTATCTAAGGTAAAAAAACCTGATAAGTACACGATAAGTACACATTATCTAATCATGTATATAAATTATAACTTTAATTATTTTGAATAGTGGATGTTTATGATATGTTGTAGACTTATGATATTAATATATGGAGCAATGGAACTTGTGAAATATTGTTGAATGATTGGTTCATGATTTATTGATTTATCTTTGATTTTTCTACGTGTACAAAATGTGTAAATGTTAAACGTATACTATACGTATAATCTTATATTAAACGTGTAACTGTGCAATAAACGTGTACTCGTGTCAATCGGATCGTTATCATGTCAAAACGACACGATTCACTTAAACGTGTACTTAACGGATCATGTCGTGTATACACGCTAACAGACAATTCGTGTTTGGGTTTAGTATTAGGTACACGATAATTAAATGGGTTGTGTTTGGGTTTAACATATATGTATAGTATACACGTTTATACACGACACGATAGATACACGACACGATCCATTTGACAGGTCTACATGCTACCTAAACTATGATCCATTAAGTTGATAGGTTAATAGATAATAGATTAATAGACCAATGGATATGCAAAAACTCTACCTTAATCTATTCCCAATGGTTCATTGGAAAAGTTTTTTTTATGCATGTGAAGAGTGATGTGAGTAGTAACTTTCACTTAACTATCCTGTTTAATTAAAACGTATCAATTAACTGTCAGAATTTGGACCGTCTTCCATTTAACTAACCTGTGTAGCACACGATTGGAGTCCGACATCACTTTATCTTGTTTTCTTTTTTTTAATCGATAGATTATATTTATATTTTTTGTCTTACAATTTACACTCTTTTTTGTCAACTGCACCGTCGGAGTTTAGGTTGACATCACTTTATCCTGTTCACATCTTACTCTTTCTCTGTAGAAACTGGTTCGTCGGAAAGAGGAGAAGAAAGATGTGGAGGTTGGCGCCGGCATCGCGCTTACTACTCCGAACCTTCTCCTCACGGGGAGGTGCATCACTCAACCTCGCCTCCATCCGACTCCTACCGCCATTCCCTCTCCACCCCTTCTCCTCCTCCTCCTCCTCCTCACCTCCCCCCCACGACTTCGCCCCCGACACCACGAGCCGCAGAGACAAGTACCAGGAGGATGGAGACAGTCACCACCACCATCACATGTCGTTGGTGGAGGCGAAGAAGCTGATGAGGATGGCGAATGTGAAGTCTTTGAAGAGGAGACTGGAGATGGAAGACGGGGAGGTCGTCCTGTACTCTGATCTCCTCAAGGTCTGCGAAGAGGCCGGGATCGTCAGGTCGAGGGAGGAGGCCGTGGAGTTCGCGATGGTACTGGATGATGCCGGGGTCGTGCTGGTGTTCAGGGACAAGGTCTTTCTCTACCCGGACAAGGTGATTACTTTTATTGCTTTTCCCCTTTTCCTATTCTTGCTGTTTTTTTGTAGAATTTGATGTTGATAAATGAAGTGTTTTTTTAGGGGATTGTTTTTTGGTTTATGCTGTTTGTTTTTGAAGTGTTTTTTATAAGGATTGGTTGTTGTGATCTTGAGATAATTGTATGAACAATGTGGTGGGAAAACGAAACTCTTTTGTGAAAAACATGGATTTCAAATCACCAGACTTTTTTTTCTATCTTATATTTGGTAAAATGAACAAAGACAAATCAGTCGATTCTGTCTATTAGTGGGGTCCAATCTCCTTTTCAGTATTTTTACTGGTTTTAAGTGTTTTTTTTTTTAATTTTAAAAGGATGACTGTCGAATCAAGTCCACCATTACAGAGAAGATAAATAGATTCTGAAAAGGATTATTTGACCCTCCTTTTGCATAGGATTGGATGGTTTGGTATAGTTCTTGGTATCAAATAGTGAGCCCAATTTTGGTAACTTGTTGTGGTGGGTGCCGAAGGATATTGTTTCGTATGAAGGGTTAGAAAATGGAAAATAAATATGCCTTCATTGTTTGCATCATATTTTCGAGTGTAAAATGCCTTCTTTTTAACGTTTAAGTCTTTCAGGAAAAAATGCTTAAGTATCCTGAAGGAGGTTATAGACAGCTGCACATTGCCTTTGCCTTTTTCTTCCTCCCCTGACCCTCTGCATCCTTTTTCACATTGCAGCTCTGTGTCTATGATTCGGGTTAAATTAATATGTATCATATTGAGAGATAGCTAATCTGTTATGCCTGGAGATTGCTTTCTCTTGATTTTTCCAAACTATCTAAAGTTGTTGAAATTTGGAGAAAATCTACATTTGTTTTGTTCTCGTTATTATTTGATGTCAAAAAAAGGAAGAAATGGTCTTGGGATTTGTTTAGTTCAATGCGCAGCTGCTTGATCTATGACTATTGTAAAATTTGAAATTGTTTTTTCCAGTCCAAAGTTTTGTTTCCTCCTTTGGTGATTCCTTTTTCTTGATCCGTGCTTATTCCTTCCAGGTTGTGGATCTTATGAAAAAAGCTGTGCCCTTGGCTTTGACACCTGAAAACGATCCGAGGAGACAAGAATTTCAAGAGCTTCAGAAGAAGAAAGATGAGATTGATGTTCTTGCTCACAAGCAAGTACGTCGTGTTCTCTGGTCAGGGCTAGTATTCCTGGTTTGTCAAGTTAGTCTTTTCTTCCGTCTTACATTCTGGGAATTCTCATGGGATGTCATGGAGCCGATTGCCTTCTTTACCACAACAATTGGTTTAATCGTCGGATATGCCTACTTTCTCTTCACCTCAAGGGATCCTACATACCAGGACCTAATGCACAGGCTTTTCTTATCAAGGCAAAGGAAGCTGATTCAGAAGCATAACTTTGACATTGGACGATTCCTGGAGTTGCAAAAATATTGCAAATGCCCCTTGGATGAGACTGGAGGGATGATGGTTCGAGACTCATTTGACTAAGATTGATGCGTACCATTAATTTGTTTTTTTTTTTTGAAATCGATAGAATTTTTTTTTCCTCTCTACGATCTATAAAATTTGAACTTAGAAAAGAAGTGTGAGTTCTATATTTCTATTCTCCTTGATCAGGTTCATGTCACGCTTAGATATTTGTTTGACGGATGATGATGTCTGTGAATGGGGTTAAATTCTAACCGATACTTATTTTTTTTCCCCTCGGTGTATCTTTTGACTGACCTGTTTCCGCTATTTTTATGTTGTGTCGTGATGCCACTGAAGGTGGCAACACAATTAAATATAGGAAATGAGGATGGATATGGAACTGGTGAAGGACTCCCGGAAGGACCCAACCAATAGAAGGGGATTTTGTGACAATTAAATGTAAGCGCAACTACTGGCAAATGGCACAATCTTATCCAGTGGACGGTAACCCTGATGGCTAGGTCCATCACGTCAGTTCACGAAAGTAACCGTGGATTGCCAGGTCCCTTTGGATATAACCATCAATTGTTCAACCACAGACCCGTATCATGCAATTCATGCAAAGAGATTTCAGGAACTGGAAGGAAATTGTAATTATAGTATTCGCATCTCAAGTTTCTTATCAGTATTTCTACATGCTTACGAAGTTCATGGTAAAATTATCTATACAATCACGGATAGTTTTTTTTATCCGGATTTCTGCAGACTTCTTTCGAAGTTCTTGGCTGGTTAGTAGCCCACTTGTCACACGATAGTTTTTATGGATTTTTGCATGGTATCCATATGACTATTGTGGACTATTAGGACATGGTTTGATCAAATTCAACCAAGTAGTATTAGGCAATGGCTTTCATCATTATGCGGAAAACACTCTATTTTTATCAAGCATAGTAGTAGAGATTGTGTCATATGTGTCGTTTATGTTTTGTTTTTTTTTGAAATCGATAGTTTTTTTTTTCTCCCTTTAGTCTGTGAGATTCGAATCTACAAAGGAAGTGTGAGTTTCATATTGATCAACTACACAATAGCAGTTGGTTTTATACTTGTTGTTTATATTGATGATATTTTTTTGATAGATAATAATGTCTCTAAGATTGAAGAAACGAAAAAATATCTTTGATGGCAATTCATTATAAAAAACATTGGTAAATCCATATATTTTTTGGACATAGAGCTCACAACAAATGTGGTTTAGTCCTATCTCAAAAAATATATACTCTTGATTTACTTCAGGAAATAGGTTTACTAGGATCCAAATCTGGAAACATAGAACAAAATCCAGATTTTTGGGATGATTAATTTGATTTGTTTGATAACGTGAAACGATACAAAGGATTAGTTAGGAAACTTATTTACTTGATAGTTACATGACTTGATGTTTCTTATATAGTGAGACTATTCAGTCAGTTCATCTAAAAGCCTAAGATAAGTTCACTAGAAAGGAACACTTAAGGTGCTTACGTATGTTAAGAACCACTGGGAAAAGATCTTATCCATCGGTAGCATGGATGTCTCAAACATTGAAGCACATTCAGATTCTAATTGTAAAGGAGATAAAGAAAATGGAAAATCTACATCTAGATATTGCACATCTATACAAGAGAATTTAATCATTTGGAAAAATAAGGAAAAAAAATGTGATGTCTATATCAAGTGTAAAATCTGATTACAGATTCATGGGATACATTACTTGTGATATGATGTGACCTTTTATGATTGAGTTGAGTTTTTTCTAATTAATTTCCTATGCCAATGTATTATGGCAATCAAGTAGCAATTTACATGCAAGCGCAAGAGCAAGAGCAAAAGAACAGAAAAAACAATGATGGCCTCTCAACAACGCTGTAATATTAATCAATGAAAAGGTGTATTGGGTGTTACGTCTATTAGGGATTTTATACATGAATGCTAGGAGGAAGAAGAACAGGAACATGCGGTTATAAATTGTGTTGAGCCTATACTCTATTACACCCCTGCAAGTGAAATTGTGGTGTTGAGTAGATGAGCTTGGAAGAAAAAGAAATATATCATCGAGCTGGGAGTGGCTTCATCATGATATTTGCAAGTTGATCTTTGTTGTGAAGAAAGCGTACTGATAATTGTTGTTTGGCAACAAGATCTCATACAAAATATTAGTCTATGGCAACATGTTTTGCGCGAGAGTGAAGAACCGAATTGACAGCAAGGTAGGTGATAGATATATTATCACATAGAATCATCGGATATGTGGAGGATTGAAATCCTAATTCACCTAGTAAGAATTGAAGCTAAAGTAACTCACTGGCATGGTTGGCGACACCATAGTATTCTATCTTAGTGCTAGAACGTGCAATAATCGATTGCTTCTTGTAACTCCAAGATATCAGAGACGAATCTATAAAAATGCAGAACCCACTTGTCGATTTCCGATCATCAATATTGCTAACCCAATCAACACTGGTGTAAGCTTTGAGTTGTTGAGATGTGAGCTTGGGTATGAAAAGGCCACAATGAATGCTGTGTTTGAGTTACCGCAAAATTCTTTTTACTGCTAACCAATGATCTGTAGCGGGTGTGTGTAACGCCCCGATCTCGGACACGCTACCAAAATACAGTATCAAGTATAATTACACTAATTACAGAAAACATCAAATAACTGTAACTAAGGCTCATTTTCAGGATCACAATGTGCTGCTAGAAGCTCCAACTCCTACACTGGAACTCGGTTGCACGCGGTCTGCACCTGAAAAACAAATAAGCACGCATAAGTGACATCTAAGTCACCCAATACGCGTTCCAAAACATACAAACCACGAAATCTCAGCAAAACCATAAAACTTATTCCTTATCATTTTTCAAAACTTGGTTTTCTCTTTTTGAAAATCATCCTTTCTTTTATTAGACAATCACTTGGGGATTTAATCTCAATTCCAAACCCTTTTCAAAAGCCATGACTCTTTTCCTTTCTCAAAACATTTTGGAAGTTTATTCCAAAACCACTTTCTTTCAAAACCGCACCCTTGCATTTTCTTTTAAAACTTTTGGATTTCATTTTCCAAAACATATCTTTTCAATACTTGGGATTTCTTCCCAAAATACACTTTCAAATTCACATTTCTGACCAGATCCAGCCTAAAACACAATGCCCCATTGGGCTCAACACCAAATCATAAACACTGACTGGCAACTGGTTAAAACATCATCATTTCTTTTCAGGATTTTAGGACCATTTCATCAGTCCAATCCTGACCAAATCACATTCCTTTTCTTTATTCATTTCCACTTTCCTTTACTGTTGTTACCTTGATCAAGGGTAAATAGGCACACAAGCAGTAGGCGAGGACATCATTCCCCTACCTTTCTGCACTACTGCGATGAAATTCCCCGTGCAGGATGTCACTGCCCTGGCCAACCAGCCTCAATTTCATTTTCATAAGTGCACAGGGATATGTCTTTGTCTGACGCCCCAGTCGGTGACCCGAACAACTAGGTTCAATGACCCAGGCTCAGCCTACACCATCGGTGACCAGAACAACTAGGCTCAAAAGCTCAGGCTCAGCTTACACCGTCGATGACTCGAACAACTAGGTATGAAAACCCAGACTCAGCCTACACCGCTATGAGCTCGGCAACCACATTATCAGTGTTCCATTTCAAAACTCTTTAAATTTCCTTTCAAAACCATTTTCCATTTCATTCCATTCTTTTCATTGTAGGACTCTATTTCCTTGCAACACTTGACCCTCCACTAGGGTCCCAACTCAAGCCATGAAAACCATACTTAAAATCATAAATTGGGTATCATGCCCAAAACCACATAAAACCATCTTTTTCATTCATTTATAGGGACTAAAACCCAAAACCACACCCAAATCCATTTGTTTGGGGTTCCACATGCCTCTATATCATTACATGGGGAAACATCATTCATATAAACCCACCATACCATTAAAACCATTTAACATTCAGTAAAATTTACATTTTAACATCCCAAGTTCAGGGCAAAAACGGCATACCGAATTTTCAATTTGGTATGCCGAAATTCCCTCTTTCGGTATACCGAAAATTTTTGGTATGTCGAAACCCCCTGTTTCGGTCGACCATGAAATTTTGGTCTACCGAACCTTGGGTTCTGGCTTAATGTACTAGGATTTCGGCATACCAAATAAATTCGGTATACCGAATTCCTCGCAGACAGGGTACACCCCTTTCCAGGCAGTGAAAAATCGCCCCAAGTGGGAGTCCCGATCGGACCCCCTAAACATGCATCAAAAATTTCCATAAAATCACGAGACGTAGACCCTTGAGTCTACTTCAAAACCCCTCAAACCATTCATGATTCCATCAACCACACAGTTCAAACGAAAATCATAAGGGGAAAGGGCTCAAGAACGGCTACTGTAGCCGTCAACCCCAAAATCACATTTTCCCCACAAACATCAATCCTAACCACATGATCTCTACATTCTCATGCTATACATCACATTCCCATTCATTTCATGTTTTTTCTACAATTTAACATGCATTTCTCTTAATTTTCATGCAATTAACCCATCCTTAGCAAAAACTAAACGAAGGAAGGGAAAGGAGTCGCATACCTGGCTTAACCACCGGCGACTCTCCCCGCACTCCGGCGAACCTCCTCTGCTGGTGGAACACACTGGGCTCACCTCACCTCCTCGGTTATGCGCCGCTCCTCTTCCTCTTCTCCTCTCTCGGTCACTCGTTCCTCTCTTCGCACGTCGCGGCCTCCCTTTATCCTTTTATCCACCCGTGTCGCGCCGGTCGCCCATTGCATCGGAGGAGACGGCGAGGCACGGACCGGTGTCGCTGGTGGCACCCATCAGGGAAGGGAAGGAGATGAGGGGGAAATAGTGTGCGGGCTCATAAGAGGAAGGAAAAGGAAGGAGAAAAAGAAGGAAAAGAAAGGAAGAAAAGACAGGCACGCAAATCGAGGTGACTGTGCACCCTCAAATCGAACTCCACATTGGTCCCAAATCACAAACAGGTGCACAGAAGACCAACCACAAGCTCACACAATCAAGAAACAACAGATTATCCATTAATAAACCATTTAAGCAATATTACAATTAATCACATGGTTTACAAATAAAAATAGATAATCAGGCCTAGATGTCACTGTGTGTAACACCTGTAAAGTCATTTTGTAATTTTTTATATTTTAATGAATTTAGTCTTAGACGGGTGTTACTATTCTAAGACCCGTTTGTGTAGTTTTGTGCCTTTGGGCTTGGACTTCGTGGGCTGGTTTCTGTTTTCGTGTCCTTGTGTGTGGTTGACACTGTGCATTGTAGCACTGTACTTGTGGGGCCCTGGTGTGGGTCCGTGTGGGGCCCACACTTGTGGGCCGGTTATTGTGGCAAGTGGTTGTGTGCGTGGGTTTGTGTGGGCAGGTGTGGGCAGTTTGGTATGCATGCATGCTTACCTTCCACCCTGCGTGGCTTTATAAGCCGAGGTACACTCCCCATGTAACAACGCATTCTTCCCTTTCTTCCCGTGCCGCTTCCTCCTTTCCATCTCGAGCACACCACCTCTCTCCCTCTCCCTCCACTCACTCCCTCATTCTCGTCTCTCTCACTCTCCCTCCCCTGTTTCTCTCCTCTTGGCATCTTCCTCTCTGTTCGAGGTGGTCAAGGGTCGGCGAAGGCGTGCGGTGGTGTGCGGTGATGCACGGAGCTCTGGAGTGGTGTCCTTGAGGTTATGGAGTGGCTGTGGACGTGTGGTATCACTGGAGTTGGCCGGAGGTCGGTATTGATTGTCGGAGAGCCTTTTTAGGTACGCACTCCAATTTAATGAGTAGAATGCATGTAAAATGGTAGAAATGCCTAGGTTGCATGTGATCTAGGTTAAATTTAATATTTTGGAATTCATGAGAATTTATTGTGATTTTTTATAGATATTTATGGTGGCAGTTGAGTTTTGAGTCTTTTTGACCCTCTTACCTTTGCGAATTTATATCTTGATGCATGGTGAATGGATTTTGGTTTTATTTGTTGCGATTTGGAATAGACTCGAGGGTCTACATATTGTGTTTTATGTGAGATTTTTGGTGCTTGTTTTGGGGGCCCGATCATAGGTCTCACTTTGGACGATTTTGAAATGTGTAGCTTCGAGTCATTTTCTGGTTTCGCAGAAAACGGCATACTGAACCATTTTGGTATGCCGTTTTTTGTCAGTTTTGGTACTCTGGTCGAAATTCAAGCGTCCAATTTTAGACGGTCAACCGAATCAGTGGATTTTGGTCTACCGAATCATTTTTGGTATACCGATTTTAACCTGAGTGTTGACTGTTGACATGATTCAGTCGACCAAACCAGGGTTTTCGGCATAGCAAACCTGTTTTTTGGCATGCCAAATCAGGACCCAAAGTTTTTTATAAAATTTTGATTTTAAAGGTTTTCCAGATTGGTTTGTATTGTCCCTTTAAGATGAGATTATGCACCGTTAGTGGTTCCATGGGACACCTGATGTACCGTTTTGTCGAGGTTTTAAAAAGAATTTCCAAAGATGTAAAATGATTTTGGAAATGATTTCAAAAGTGATGAGTTGGCAGATTTGGAAAATAATTTTTCCTAGTTTTCTGTGTGCAGACTGAGACATTGTGGGACTATGTCGTAGGGACCAGGAAATGTGACGACATTCTCGGGTGGTCGGGCGCATCTCCTTGATCGAGGTCAGGGGCCAAGATACCTGAGGCTGAGAGACGTCGGGTCCTAATTGTACGAAACTCCTTGACTGTCGCTTAAGACTAGGATTGTAGTCAGCGAATTGAAGTGTCTTGTGGCATAACCGGGAGGTATGATACTCCTACTGTCGCTGTGAGCACTGAGGCTCGGGTGTCGTCAAGTGTAGAGGTATGACACTCCCTCCTGAGCATCGTGTATGGAGGACGCCGTGAGGAGGCATACCTTGTGGTGGTTAATGCTGGTGGGACACGTGCCCTGTAATTGGTAGCATTCTGAGAGACAGGAAAGCCTTCTCGAGGAGGGGTTGGCTTTGTGAGAGTTTTCGAGGTGGGGAATCACAGGACAGTAATCGCTCCTACACAGGGTGGTTTCACCTTGGTAGTGCAGACACCGTTGGTGTCTCTTTGGTGGATTGCTTGTGGCCAGAGTTTGGTTGCTTGACGTTAGGCTTCTCGATTCATTGTGTGTGGTTTTGGCCATTGAGGGCTTTTGCTTGTGGTTTTGGGTTAGTAGAGCCCTGATTATGGTTTTGACCGATGTGGGCCTAGTTTGTGGGGTTTTAGAGAAAATGGTTTGTGAAAAGAATTTAAAAGAAAATTAATTATGGTTTCGTTTTCCTGTCGTTTTTTGTAGAGTGTGTGCTGGGTGACTTCTGTCACTCATGTGTTTTCCTTGTGTTTTTGGGTTACAGGTGTAGACACGTAGAAGGTTTAACATAATGCATATACATCGGAGTCTCATAGCCGTACACACAGGTTCTTGATGGTTGATATTTTTTGTTTAGCTTTTAATTTCCTGTAATTTAATTTGTTTTAAATTATTATAGGAAATTTGGAACGTAACAGGGTGTGTGCATGAATTGGCATACTATGTCGATGGCAAATGATGTGTCTATACAAGTAAAAGAGAGATACTGGAGTGCACCAATCACACTACGAAAACTAGTGCCATCTAGAAGTAGTGTTTCAAAAGACTTGGATAGCTTTGTGGAGACAACCATGGGTGTGTTGCAAGGTTTAAATTCAACTATCTGTGTTTGTTGTAGAATATCATGGATGTAAGCGGGCTGAGATAAATGAATTCCAATTATCGTTCGTGTGGTTTCAATACCAAGAAAATATCGAAGGTGTCCAAGATCTCTTAGAGAAAAAAACTTTGTTTAATTGGGAAATTAGAGTAGTGTTAATGCTGGTATTATTTCTAGTGATAAGAATATCATTGACAGATATCAAGATAATAGTTATATGTTGTGGAGTGGACCGATAAAATAATGAAGTACTTGAAACGGAGCATTGAAAACCAAAGTTGTGAAAAAAGAGGCCAACCTATTATACTAGGCCTATGGAGCTTGGTGAAGTCCATATATTGCTTTCTGTAAGCAATAAACATGATTAGGGAACTTTGGATCAACATGGCTAGGTGCTCGAGACATGTAAACTTTCTTAGAAAGAGGTCCATGGAAAAAAGCATTGGCTACATCAAGTTGTTTGATTTGCCAATTAAGTGTAACAACAATCGCCAAAACTACTCTAATCATAGTTGGTTTAATTACTGGACTAAAAGTTTCATTGTAATCTCAACCAAGTTGTAGAGAGAATCCTCGAGCTACAAAATGTGCTATGTAGCGATCAACTGACCCATCAAAGCGTCGTTTTAAACAATAAACCCATTTGTAGGTGATGACATTCATGGATGGTTGTCGTGGTACTAGAACCCATGTGCCATTTGCTAATAAAGCTTGAAATTCAGAGGACATGGCAGCATGCTAGTGAGGATCTTTTGTAGCAACAAAATTGTAACACCTCGATCCCGGACACGCTACCAAAATCTAGTATCAAGCATAATTACACTAATTACAGAAACATTAAATAACTGTAACTAAGGCTCACCTTCAGGATCACAATGTGTGGCTAGAAGCTCCAACTCCTGCACTGGGACCCGACTGCACACGATCTGCACCTGAAAACAACTAAGCACACGTGAGTAACATCTTAGTCACCCAGTACGCGCCCTAAACATACAAACCACAAAATCTCGGCAAAACCAAAAAAACTCATTTCTTTTATTTTTCAAAACTTGGTTTTCTTTTGAAAATCCTCTTTCCTTTTACTGGAAATCATTTAGGAATTCAATCCCAAATCCATGCTCTTTCAGAAGTCATGTTTCTTTTCTCAAAACATTTGGAAACTCATTCCAAAACTACCTTTCCTTTTTCAAAAACACACATTTGCATTTTCTTTAAAAATCATTGGAATTCATTTCCCAAAACATATCTTTTTCAATACTTGGGATTTCTTCCCAAAACCACACTTTCAAATTCACATTTTTGACCAGATCCAGCCTAAAACACAATACCTCACGGGCTCAAAACCAAATCATGAATACAGTGTGGCAACTGGTAAAACCATCATCATCATCTCATTTCAGGATTTTAGGACTATTTCATCAGTCCAGTCCTGACCAAATCATATTTCTTTTTCTTTATTCATTTCCACTTTTCTTTACTGTTGTTACCTTGATCAGGGGTAACCAGGCGCACAAGCAGTAGGCGAGGACATCCTTTCTCCTACCTTCCCGCACTGCCGTGGTGAAATTCCCCGTGCGGGATGTCACCGCCTTGGCCAACCGACCTCAATTTCATTTTCATATGTGCACGGAAATACGTCTCTGTCTGACGCCCCATCGGTGACCCGAACAACTAGGTCCAATGACCCAGGCTCAGCCTACACTGTCGGTGACCCGAACAACTCGGCTCAAAACCTAGGCTCAACTTACACCGTCACGAGCTCGGTAACCCGAACAACTAGGTACAACGACCCAGGCTCAGCCTACACCGTCGATGACCCGAACAACTAGGCTCAAAACCTAGGCTCGGCCTACACCATTACGAGCTCGGTGACCCGAACAACTAGGTACAACGACCCAGGCTCAACCTACACCGTCGATGACTCGAACAACTAGGTATAAAAACCCAGGCTCAGCCTACACCGTCTCAAGCTCGGCAACCACATTATTAGTATTCCATTTCAAAACTCTCTTTAAACTTTCTTTTCAAACCATTTTCCATTTCATTCTTTTCGTTGCAGGACTCTATCTCCTTGCAACACTTGGCCCTCCACTGGGGTCCCAACTCAAGCCATGAAAACCATGCTTAAAATCATAAATTGGGTCTTATGCCCAAAACCACACAAAATCATCCTTTTCATTCATTTATGGGATCAAAACCCAAAACCACGCCCAAATCTATTTATTTTGGTTCCACATTCCTCCATGTCATTACATGGGGAAAACATTATTAACATATCCTCAACATACCATTAAAACTATTTATCCTTCATTTAAATTCATATTT
>JAMKQA010006507.1:0-15834 GCA_024699735.1 Posidonia australis
TTTTTTTTATGAGTTAATATGAAATCTTTTAATTTTTCCAAGTCAAATTATTAAGCTTAAAAGTCTTGGATTGACTTGTTTTTTGGTATGTAGTCTTTGTAGACAATTTAGATCAATATTAGATTTTTCATATGATCAATGTATAATGAAATATTCAAATTATTTAAGATGGAATTCACTTCAAACAAGGGAATCCCTGGATTCATTCTATCTTTCCCTTTATCTCTCTCTCTCTCTCTCTATATATATATATATATATATATATATATGAATGGAGAAATGTTGTTCATGTTGTCAGCACCTCTTAGTGGTACAGCATTGTTGTTATTTAACTTGTTTAAACACGTTTAAGTTCATAACCTTGTATTTATGTCTTATTTGATTAGCCCTTTCCTAATTTGTTGAATATAATATTTAAATGGTGTTGTGCTGCAATGTATTGCACTTGATTCAGGTATCAGCCATCTGTTTTAGTATTGTTTATACATTGTTTTCTTTCTGTACTCTGAATTTTCTTGAATATATTCATTCTACTTCTTCCTTCTCTTGTTTTTTTATTATTATTTTTTAGCAGTAATTCCTATTCAAATTTGAATACTTGTCCATGTTAATATACTAATTATCTCATGTTTTTTCTTATTAACACATTTTCTGAAAGACTGGCAGTTTTTTATATGTTATGTGGACAAATTTGCATGTATATGGCATCATTATATTCAATTTATTGATAATATATATGCAGTAAATTTTCATTTTGAGGGACCTTCAATGGCCCTAATTTATGTTTACCATTTCTAGCTTGCTATAATTGCCTTACTTCATGCCAATTCTTTGTAATACAAATAATTTGGGTGATATTTTCATCCATATTTTGGCGTACAAGCCAAGCTTCTTGTCGAAATTGTTTTGAAAGTCAATAACAGCAAAAACTATTATTATGATTATTTTCCAGTTAAATTATTCTCTTTACTAAAAATGTCATACTAGTATAGTATTAAACGTCGGTTTCATATTGGATAGAAGTCTGATAAAAATAGGAAATGTGTTGATATTGGTGGAAATGTCCGTGAAAATGTAGTAAATTTACGTAAGTCCATGAAAATAGTAAAAAATTGTGAATTTTGATTTAAAATTATAAGATAAGTTAAAGTAAACAATAATCTACATCTAAGACTACTTAGATCAACTTAATAAAATATGTATCACATTAAAATATGTTACATAAATTTAATCTAAATATCCTTAAGCATAAATAATACTTAAAAATGCTTAATAAATGTATAAATCATACTTAAAATATTTAGTATATGTTTAAAACAAAAAATTCTCACAATATTTATTATGAAGTGAAAGTAGAGTTGGGAGAATACTTGAATGTTAGATTTTGGGGTTTGATTAAGGATCATCCGTGATGTCATTTCGTAGAGTCCATAGGGGTCTAGGGGTAGCAAGTGCACCCCACCCCCTTCCCCCTCTCGGGGTGGCAGGGGCAGCACTGCAGTCCCGAAACAGTATATCGTTATATGAGTATAATAAATTTACTAATTTTTTAGATTTTATAGAATTATTAGGTTAGATATATGTAGTATTAGGTTAGATTTATGTAATATCAAGTTATTAACAGCAAAATATTAAAAAAAGAAAAAGAAAAAACCTAATACTATGTATTAATATCAAGTAAGTAACATCTTAACACAAAAAAAAAACATGAAAAAAACCTAATACCATGTATTATTAGGTTAAACCTACGTAAAATGTAGAAATGTTGGTATTTCGTGCATGTTGACCCTTATAATAGGCGTGTCGGTAACTCAGTGTCAACTCAATGTGAAATTTACACAGAGTCAGTTGATAACTCATGTCGACATCCAAAACTATAGTACTTTGCGACATACCTATATATATCGTGTTGACACAATGTTTAATTCTATGCTATTGCATCGGAGAAATGAACATGAAAAAGGTCTGTACAGTTACATATATTCTTAGCTAGCACTTTCTTGTAATTCTTTGTTCTTCTTAGCAGTTACTATTACTTGTGAAATAATTTGTAGACAAACTTTTGTATCTAGGTAGCAAAATGTTCTTTTGTCCCAGCTTTATTTGGCCATGCTACCGATGATGGCTTTATACGTCCTCACCATTCAGACAGAATCTGTGATTCTTACACTGTAAGTCATCGTCTTTCTAAGTTGCTTTGGCCTTGGAATTCATCCTATCATTTTACAGTAATATATGGAGATTACACCGTTTTCTAGATGTTAACCAAATATTCAGATTTTTCTGGATTGCTATTTCTTATTATTGTCCTGAATGTATAATGATCTTTTGTGTATTGTATAGTCCCAAATTTTGGAATGTATGAAGCAGAAAAATATTGATAAATTACTCTTCTTACTTACTGTTGAAGAGAAATATTGCATTGTTGTCATAATATAAACCTTAACCGAACTGTGGTTTTAAATGTTGGAAATGTTTCAGACTTCAGCAAACTAAAAACTGACATGTGTCTGTGTGCCATTCTCGTGTTGGTCAAAACACCATAAAAAAGACTTCACCCTGTTCAGTAATCGTTCATGTTGGTGTCATGTCGGTGAACTAAAAAATCAACACATGTTGGCGAAATTTCACTGACGTGTCAACATTTGATGCTATCATACTTATTATGGTGGGTGCTCATGCATTATATCTTGCTAGATGTTTATATGCCTAGCTCTTTTTTTTTAACCGGTTCCTTACTGGATCTGGATTCTCGTTTGATCTTTTTTTTTGTGTTCTTTAATATTAACTAAGTCTAAGACATTGTTATTCTCTTATATTTTCGTTTTGTTTAGTTAAGACTTATTAAAACTTATTGTTTTTAACTTATTTACATGTTAATGTGCATTTATATTGATGCTTTGATATTAATCTTATTATATTTTGTAATTATCTTGTCATTTGTTATATATTTTAATGTTATTTAGGGATTAATTGAGTTAAGAATAGATATATCAATGCATAATTGCATTTGATAATATATAACATAAGAGTAAAGATACTGAAATTTTTTTATTTTTTTAATGGCACTTAGGTGCCACCTAGGCACCCAAGGTGCCACAGCTCAACGACTTGGCACCTTAATAAGTATGGATACAATGATCCCAACATCGGTGATGACATGGGTACTAGTTTGGTACGGTTATGGGTATGAATACTTCTTTCAAATTTTAATATTAAGACACAGATATAGGTACGAGTATCCTTTTAAAGATATAAATACGTAATATGGACTATGGTAAGAAAATATATTTGGTTTTTGTTAAAAAATACGGTTTAAGGTTTGTTACTTTTTTAATAATATGTCTTGCTAAAGTGGACAAACATGCATATAAGACAATAATTTTATAACATGAAGTGGCCCAATTGGGTGAAAATTGTGAAAAAAAATAGACCCAATGGTGTCTAGTAAAACAAGCTGAATTGTGTTAAATAAAACAGGCTTTACTTAAACAGTAATTGCTGTCACAAGAGGAAATTTATTAGTTTGTTAGACATTTGAAATCACTAAACTAGAGAAGTTTAATTTGTTTCCACCAAGATAGACCAACATGTCGCCCATATGGTAGTGATTATCTCTGGCATGATTGTTTGACATTAGGAACCATGTCAGTTAGCACCATGAAGCATCTCCAATTCTCCAGATGTTGAAATGAGAAGAACAGGTTTAATATAGGAGATTGTTGTAATCCTTGGGTTGCATCATCAAGGAGCAGCATGAAATGAACCTTCCAAATCTTGGTAAATAGGTTGCCATGATGATAGATATTTCGGTTTAAATTTATTTTTCATGGTATTGCACTGTGTTTAACTGAAAAAGTAGTTTTTTAATTGAAGAACAATAGTTTGTTGAGCAAATAATCAATGAGAAAGCTCTATAGAAGGTAGACCTGTGATCTCACATTCACTAGGAGCAAGGCTTACTACTGATTGTGATGTTTTGCAATCAGTTGAATTGTTTTTATTTTGGCAGTTAATCTTTTCTGTAACTGTTTACTGCTTTTTGTGACTTTCAGGGAGATAAAAATATAATCAAGTTTGATGGGGATCACAACTCTCCTCGTCCACAATTTTATTTTGATTCAATAACCATTTTCTTTCACAATGTACTCAATCCTCCGAAGGGTGTATATGATGAGCTTTTCTACCATGCAAATACAAAGCATGACTATTTTCATGAGGTAAAGAAACTTACCACGTGGTATCGGTGATGAGATTTAAAATACAGGCTAGTCCTTTCTTATGCTAACGTGATACGCCTGTCTGCAGGATCGTTGGGAGGCTGTAAATGATCTTGAGTATAATAGTAACAACATTATGCTACCATCTTTTGGCAAGAGGCTCAACCTTTGCCTTCTAAATTTTTTTCTCTAAAATATGCTAGTTAAAATCTCTTTTGTTTATTGCTCATTTATGGTGATGTAGAGCCTGCGACAGTCAGCACAGAAGATGCTATTAATCAAGTGCGTCAAAGAAGGCCTATGAGCCGGACAGATGTATGTTATATTTTGCATTTGACTAGCACTTTTCTGTTGGCTATTGTCAAACATTCAAAGATGATACTTTTTGCATTTATTTTCATAACCAACTGCTGCATTTGAAGGTCCTTTTTGTTAAAGTGTGGGACTTTCTTTTCAGCCTTGCATATGGTATCTCTAGAAGTTCACATTGTGATCTATATATTGATTGAACCATATATCTATACAATACCTCTTCTTGTTCTCTGTTTTTGGGGTTGATTGTATTGTTCTGTTCCTCTTTTAAGATTTACACATTAATTAGATCCTAATCTTGATTTTTCCAAGAAAATATTTATTTGTAGAATACGTGCACCATTGGCATCAGAACATCCTTTTTATGGCAACTAATTCATCAATTTAAGTTTTTCGGGGCATCTCAGAAATTTAGAAGATAATGTGTACTAGTCTTGGAGAAACCCAAAGTTACTTCATTTGTTCATTTCAAAGGATTATTCTCCGATATTTTCTTCATCAATTTCTTAAGCTGTGTTGTTCTAGGCACTGTATATCCTCTTGGGCTTCATTCTCTTTCTTGCTTTCCAACCTGGGTTAATGGCCCTTCAAGCAACTCTATTTTATGACACTAATAGTTGATGATTAAAGAGATGAAATTCTTTATCTGGAAAACGTAGCAGTTATCCTTGTTTTTCTTCACTATTCTATGACTTGTTTGGTAAATTATTTAATGGTACCCCAAGGTTTGATGCTTAGATTTTAAAAATCTAAATGATAAAAGTAACATTTTGGTGCTTAGATTATAAAAATCGTCAAAGTGGTACCCAAAGGTTAACAAAACCTGTACTGCACTGACTTTGTCAATATTTACCCCTAGTTGACGGTTATGCCCCTGATTTTATGACCCAAATCTCACTAATCTAAACCCGATTTGGTCCTCTCACCTTCGTTTGTTCTTCTCTCCTACACTCATTGGAAAATGGAAGGAATGCTAGCTTTTGTAGGAGAAATCCTAGCTTAAAGGGGAAGAGGCATAAGGGTAATTCAGTAGAAAAATGAGAAGCAATAAAGTCATTTGTCCCACATGACTATGTGGTATGCTCATGGAAGAGTGCATGTCTAATGAATGAAACCTTGTTGTACCTTATTGAGGATTTTTAAAATTTTAGCACCAAAGTGCTATTTTCGTCAAACTTTTTTTTTCATCAAACCTTAGGACACCGTTTAGTACTTTACCCTTATTTTTAATCAGATGAATGACTTAAGGTAATCTATTGGCTATGGTTAAGCCGTCTTACTTTGTAAACAAGGAGTAAGTATAGCCACAATGAGGATGTTATATAGGAAAACGGAAATAATCGTGCTAGTTTAAGAAATGACTTGGGAAAAGGGATTAAACATTGTTTGCACTGTTTCAATGCAAAAACAATAATTTTTTTGTTGTGGGATAGTGGCAATGGCTGTTGTGCCTTAAATTTGGTAAACGTCAAGACCCCATAAATATAATGAAAGGTATGGTTATACGAATCATGTGATTTCTCGTATAATTGTACCATACGTAACTCTCTTTTTTGTTCATACACTGATTTTTTAATTTTCATATATACGATGGTGCAGGTTCCTTCTGATGCTCCCCATATACCTGGACGGGAGGTATCATCACTCTTTATCTATTATTCATGTGTATCTTGTCAGACAGAAGTTACTCTCTTGAACTTTGGTTATAATTGCGTCAAACTTGACCATGTTCCTCAATGTCAATATGGTGGATCAGCCACGGGCTTTAAAAATTGATATATAACACAATGAAATGTTTACATTGTTGTATTGTCTAAAACAGGAAGAACAAAGTACTTCTGGTCTACATCCATCCTCTTCTAGAGATCTTGATGATTCAAATGGTTCTCCTGTAGTGCTTGTTCCAACTGCAGCAGATGATCAATATTTGGATTATTCGATTGGTTCCTTGCCAGATATGCCTTCCAGCATCGAAGATGAAGAAAGGGTAACTACCTTTTATCATGCTTGATGTTTGAATTTTATGGTACTTAGTTATATGATATCTGGCATTCTTTGCAAAAGACATCTTATATGCTGTTGAATCTCCAACTTCACCATGAAACTGGAAATTTTTCCTTGTGCAATCAATGTTAGTTTGATGGTTCTCTATGACCCTTACTAAAGAAAAAAAGGATACCCTCACGTGGATTGATCATGTGCTACTTTTTGTGCATTTTCAACATAAGTTGCCCATAGAATCAATATAGCTTTTGATATTTATAAAGAACTTTTGCTGCCACATAAAATTTGTTTTTAGTAATTTGTGTAATTGACACTTTGATATTATCTTTTTATATTTGTAAAGAAACTTTTACTCTCGTGTAAATTATAAAAAACAAGAGTTAATTACTTGATGGTATCCTGTATTATTTACTTCAATACCTTGTACTTTAAAATACATTATTTTGGTATCTTGAAATTTTACCGTCAATTACTTTGATACTTCTGTTAGTGGAAATATGTTTTACAATAATTTTTTGGACAAAAATATCTCTGACATTATATCCCTTATCCTTCGTCATTTCTTCGTTCTTTTTTTTTTCCATTTCTTTACTTTAGTACATTGAACTTTTGTAGTCAATTATTTTGATACTTACATGAGTAGGAGTAAGTGTGAGTTTGATAATAATTTGTGGACGAAAATATCCTTAATGTTGTGAGATAGGAAGAAACTACTATATTGTTCATTTAATAACAAAAGATTATATATAGGAGAACACATACTTAACCTTACAAGTAATCTATTAAATGGATAACACAATGATCTATATAAGGATCTATTTAATCTAACACTCCCTCTCAAGTAGGAGCATCTAACATGCAAAGCTTGTTACATAATAATTCTATGTGATATTGATAGAAAAACTACATAACTTGAAATAAATGAAAGTAGTAGTACTAGTAGATACTGTAGCAATAGCAGCTTCTCAGAGGTCCCACTCAAATTCTTTACTAATAACTCTAGAAACCGTGAGACAGATACGAAGAAAGATCAAAACACCAACATGACAGTTGGTCTGCTGCACCAACAGGTGTGGACGTGACGGGTCCATACAACGAAGACGATGTAAGATCAAAACACTAGTGGGACAATTGGACTGCTGCACCGACACGTGTGGACATCATAGCTCTACACAATGAAGATGACGTAAGATCAAAACACCAATAGGATAGTCAAGCTATTACACCAACATGTGTGGATGTCGTAAGTCCACACAACGGAGACGATGTAAGATTTGAAGGCAGTTTAAGACATGAATATGAACAACGATTAGTTTTTTTTTCATTTTTTTCTTCTCACTTCTTTTTTTTTCCTCTCACGTTCTCTTCTTTACCTTTTTTTTCCCACATTCTTTCTCCTTTTTTTTGCTTTTTTTTTTCTACTTTCATTTTCTTTATTCCCCCTCCCCACTATTGCTTCTTCTTCCTCCTTCCTCGACAACAATGGATCTATGGCGGAGGTGGTAGATCTGTGGTTATCGATGGCGGTTTGACAAGAAGGAAGGTCGGAGATGACAATGTCGATGACAGGGCTGGACGATGGTTGGTACGTTGTTGCAGCATGGGCATGACCTCTCCTTCCTTACCCTCTTTCCATTTTTTTTAATGTTGGATGGCTGAAGGTTGTAGAGGAGATGTTGATGAAGGAAAAAGGAGTAGATGTGTGTGGTGGAGGGATTGGCGACACCTGTGAGAGATGGTAGAGGAGACAATGGGGGCACACAAGGTCGACGGTTCAAGAAATTATGGGAACGACACCGACAGGGAGTTGATCGACGAGGAGAAGTCTGTTAATGGCTGGAGGGATTTTTCATAGGGCCGATGGCAACGAAGCAGCCTAGATCTAGGCTTGTCGACGGTGGAATCGATCGGATTTGCACCTCACGGTGGCAAATCAGCTTTAGATGGGAAAGGATAACAAGAAAGAGGGGGGAGGGGGGGTGGTTTTCATGGATCCATCGTTGCTAACGGTAGCACTATGACGGTGGTCTGTTGGGGGCGACAGTGGCTATTGTGTACACACACTCTTACTTTTTCTCAAACCCTAACTTCTAATATCATGTGAGATGGGAAGAAATTACTATATTGTTCATTTAATAACAAAGAATTATAATCTCCTATATATAGGAGAATACATACTTAACCTACAAGTAATTTATTGAATGGATAACATAAAGATCCATATAAGGATCTATTTAATCTAACAAATGTTATGTCTCTCTTTTTTTTCTATTTCTTTCTCCTTTTTTATCGTATTTTTTTGTTAAATTGAAGTAATTTTTAGCAAGATTGATGTTTGGTATTCCAATGTATCTAAAATATTTATTTTTCAATTCATACTTTAGATTCAAAGTATAAAATATACATATATTGGATAAATTACAATATCAATCATCAATCTTACTAAAAATCACTTCAGTCTAATAAATAAAATATGATAAGAAAGAGGGAAGAAATAAAGAAGAAGAAAAGATACAACGTTGAGGGTATTTTTATTGTCTCACTTATGAAGTACCAAAGTAATTGACTGCGAAAGTTCAAATACTAAAGTGTAAAACTGAAGAAAAAAAGAGAAAGAAATAGAGACGAAAAGAGAAAGAAATAAAGAAGAATAAGGGATATAATGTCAAAAGTTTAGGATACTTTCGTCCAAAAAGTTCAGTGTATTAAAGTGAAGTATTTTGAAGTACAGGGTACTAAAGTTAAAAAAATCAATTATAATCTAAGGTACCATCAAATAATTAACTCTAAAATCAATTTTTACTTATGTGAAAAATTGAAATTTCTGTTGTTGCTTCTGTACTTTTTTCCATTCCTTATTCTTGAAACGGTTGAAGGGTTGTGCAACAGTTTGGTCATGGAGGAAATCAACTTTAATTTATAAGACTGACTTCACATGTGATTTCATGCTCATCTGATTTCAGTGGACTATCTTGGGCCACTAATTTCTTTTGCAGAAATGAGCTGCTTTTTTTCTTTCATAATTTTCCCTAGTTTCCTTGTAGTGCATCAGAATTTATGAAAGGCTGTTCATGAATTATAAAGTCGTTGAATTTAACTTTTGATAACATACAAAAATTACTTCCATCATGTATAAAATATTGAATGTGATTTTTGACAAGTATATGTTCATATTAGGGATTACCCATTTGTTGTGTGCTTCACTTCAAAATCAGTTCAGCTTTTCATGAAATTAAGTACTTCACAACTGTAAAAAAGGGTGTAAGCCATTCAGAGGAACACTTCCTGCAGTATGGCTTCAAATTATGCTGCAATGGTTTTGTGCTGGCCTTCATTTATGTAAGAAATAGATGAAATAAGTGGAATTGTTAAAGTTATTTTCATATAAAATTACCACATGCAGCTAGAGTATTATTAACCATGACTTTTATTAAGACTTAATAATATTTGTAGGATTTTGTTGATAATTTTATTAATTCTCCTACAGAATTTGTTGTTTGATGAGTATAGAGGAGTGGTTTTCAATGAACACTAATTTATTGATCATCCAACTTGCAATGGTATACTATAGTACAGTGGATCACAGGGAATCTCTCCCTTGGTACTTACGTAAATTGTACTTATAGCGGAAAGTAACCTTTTATTTTTATGATTTGCAGATGCTTATGGAAGCAATACTGATGTCACTAAAGGATTCCGGTATTACACAAACTGAAGAAGCAGATCAAACAGCCAGTGGAGACGGTAGCAAAACTTCGACATCTCAGACCCTCTGCAGTTCTACTTCATCGAGCAAGGCTGCTGAAATTATTGTGGAATCTTCATCTGGCAATCCAACTTCAAACCCTTCAGTTCCTGCAAACACAACCCATAGCGATAAATTGTCAAATGGAAATGCCCACAGCACATTGGATGCCAGTAGCTCAACCAAAGACACTGACGCTGTTGCAGGAACTAGTGCCAAACTGGTGGTGCAGAAGAACTCTTCTGGCCATATCTTAGATGGACTGGCACAAAGATGGGCTAATTTATTCAGGAACAGTGGGTAACAGAAGGTTGGTGCTTGGTGGTTACTGATGTAGATCAATTACTTCTGTATACTGGGTATTAGAAATGACAAGGGCTTGTATAAAGTGTGGGGTGTTGTATTCTTTTGGGTTTTTCTTTTGTATTTTTTCTGTGCCTAATTATCTTATATTGCACACTTATTCATTATTCTTCCCTATATTCTGTTTTAAATGTGATTAGTTTTTTTTTTCCGAGTTTCCTGGCTTGTAGTTGGGTACTATACTTTTTCGTTTTCACATGTTGATGGGTAAGTGAGCACGAGAATTTTCAGGTGGGTTTTCTTTGTTGCGTTTTTCCTTTTACATGATCGTAAGAACAGACATATGGGAGGTCGTTTAATCCGTCCCTGTTGTCTATTGTGATCCATTGTCCCGACAAAGCTTCAACATAAGTGAAGGGAAGAATTTGATGTTTGAACTCTTGGACCTTAAATAATGTTTGTACTCTTTGACCTTAAATATATAGTAATATCGTGATATTGACATCTAAAATTATTTTATTTAGACGTATGGTATGAATTGTAATATAAGTCATTTGGTTTACGGAAACTTGTTAACATCTTGGCGTACATTTGGTGAAGATTTTGGTGTCTACAATTAGTTATAAACAAGATTTTAGGTACAAATTTCGAGGAAGTTTATAATATTTGGTTGGTAAGTGGAAAATCGTTATTTTGAATTTTACAATTTCTAATACAAAGTATTAAGTGGTGATTTCATAATATATTATTGTATTTCTTGTATGTGAATGATGAAGCATAAAATCGTACATTTTAGCTGCAATGAACATGAAGACAAGGGATCTGCAATGCAAAGTAAGTGACTGGATTGCACATCTAGATCAAAGAAATTGGATATAAATGCCATGTCAGGATGGACAAGTTTGTCAAAATTAAATGAAAAAAAATTTGGAAAACGTCAATCTGAAGAGAATTAACTTCGCCAGAAGTCCAGATACCCAACATTTTATCTCTCTCCTGTCTCCAAGCAGAACAGGGTTCACTCCTTACTTCTACTTACCATCTTCCCATCGTCATCCCCACCTAACGCTCCAACAACTCACATTCTCCCCACCCACACCAACAGATGAAGTAATACTCCAAAAATTGGCTAGACTCAAGTTGTCCGATGCCATGGAACAAGCCACGTCCATCACTGAGGAAGACCCGCAAGGTAATGTTGATTGGAGGAAAATATTATACTCCCGAGTACAAACTAATATTCCACACAAGATTGTGAATATCAAAAACAGCATTCTCCAGTAGTGGAATCCGCTGGACCTAGTTCGCATCAATAGCTACGGCGAACAGACTATCTTCAAAATTCTTTATTACTGTAGAGATTAGACTATCTTCTAGGAAAATTCTTGGTGGAAGATGGGAGTGTTAAAAACAAATCTCCTTGAATTATATCAGTTGTCTAAATTGAAAAAGGGATCAGCTAAAAAAATATGGATTAAGTTTAATAATAACTTTTTAGGCTTATTTAAACATACTGAGGATTATAATCTTGATTTTAATATTTTGCAACAATAATTAGATAAATTCTCTAAGATTATTAGCAGTTTACAGCTAAATGATGAATCTGATAAAATTATTTAAACTCCAACTACCAACAATTCATTTTCGATCAAAAGCTATTATGATTCTTTGAATGATGGTAGATTAAGATGTCCCTTCAATAATAATATCTGGAATAGCAAGATTCCATTAAAAGTTATGTTCTTTTTTTAGTTGACTATTCAAGATAAGATTTTATCTAAGAAAAATCTCATGAAAAAAGGTTGGCAGGGAACTTCCTCTTGTTCATCCTACTCCTGTAGCTGTGAAAGTACTTCACATAGTTTCTTAACCTATTTAGTAGCAACAATCATCTGGAGATTCTTCTTATCTAATATCTCAGCTATTCAAGTTGGTAGTTTGAAGGAAATTTTCTCTCAAAGAATAAATGCAAAATTTTCTATTAGTATTGCAGTATGGAACCTTCTCGTTCCAATTGTTTTATGGATCATTTGGTTGGAAAAAAATAATAGAATCTTTAGAAATAAATTTAGATCAACTGATGTTATCTTATTTGATATTATATCACTAATTAAATTTTGAGGAGTAACCTTCTTCTCAAGTCACAACTGCATGGAATTTTCTCATGATTTGGATAAAATGCAATAAGCTTGGAACCAGGAGAGAGAGCTGACCTTGTAGCCTAGTCCATTACCTTCTATATGAGGTTGGTTGCACTTGGATCTAGTTCTACAGCTACTAACCCAGCACCTGCGATTGAGGACCCAACTTATGATCCTTTCCAACCAAGAACTAGAAATGATAACTAGTACTTCATAGTTGAGTGTTGTAATTTGAACTTATCATTGGCTTGTAATATTTTTTAGACTTCTAATTGACTATTTGGAACTTAAATTGCTTTTTGAACTGTATTTTGTGATCTTTTTATCACCTGGTGGTGGTTTTCATAGCTAAGTGAATACTAATGAATGATATTTACCAATTTCAAAAAAAAAAAAAAAAAAAGCTACGGTGAACGCATAGGCATGTTGATTTTTTCTTCCACTACAGATCTGAACAAGGTGATGAGTGGAGGACCTTGGTCCTTAATGATCCTCTTTTTGATTGAAAGAGGAAGAGAACACCCAATGCACTAGAACACCAATTCCCCACAATATATATATGGGCGCAGCTTTTGATATACCATCGGAATATCACACATCGGCAAATCTCCGAGTACCACTACGGAACCCTCCTTGGCTACACCAGAGATTGACAGCATCCCAATGAATACATACAGAAGTGAAGAGACACCTGTCTTAGGTAAAATCACAAAGAATATTGTGAACACTGAGATGGCCTCGGGATACAGGAGAAAAGGATAAAGTAACAGCTGCTATAGGACCATGCATGCAAGAAAGCAGGGAGCAATGACTAATATAGAATCCCAAAATGCAAATGACAGCTACAGTTACACCTCTCTCCTTCGGTACATGCAAATGCAAAAGCAGGGTTCCCGAAGAAAAATCAAAAGCCTCCCCTCACCCATGGGACTCCTCGGAAGGATGCTGGGAACCATCTCAAACCTTCCATCACCTGTTGGGGAACAACCAAATTGCACCTACAGCTTATACTATGATGTGGCAACGTCTAAGTTTTTTTTTTTTTGTTAACGGTTGAGATAGTTAGAGGAGAATTTTTATGCATGTCCCAGGATTCGAATCCAGGACCCTGTGGCGAGTTTAGAGTTCTCTCAGCCACTGTGACAATGAGACATTGTCGCAACGTCTAAGTTCGTAATGCCCTCCTCACCACAATGAACTTCTGGAAGAGAAGAACGAACTCTTGATTCTCCTCTTTCCCCAATACGTAAGGAGTAAAATCATAATCTTGAGTACTTGGCACGCTTGAAAAGATTTGTCAGGAAATTCTATCTAATCTTATGCGTCTCCTATGCATTTCTACTTTTTGATATTTTATTGTTTTTTTGGAATCAGTAATTTTATTGATAAAGATTCTTGGTTATGTAATCACCACCAAGAAGGTAAGTATTGTCTAAAAAATTCCAGAAACCTAGGATCCAACAGATCTAGAGAATTTAATATCCAATTAGCCACCTACATGTATAATAGGCCATAAAAGTTCAAAATTAATTAAGATACAATAAGATAGCCACAGAAACCAATCTCAGTAAGATAGTCACAGAAAACCAACTATAGAAGGAAAGTCATGCGGAATGATCTTCCATGACATTTGTCTCAGGTGGTATGCTCTCAGCTGGAGTGATGGCTGATGAGATTTGGGGGGCAATGGGAGATTGAGTAGAAACTCCCAGATTTGAGTGATTCATGCTCCAGGAATTTTGCATTTCCAAGACAAAGTGAAGTAGAGCCTCCCTTTCAAATCCTGTACCCAAAGTTGCTGTCCAGGAATTCGTAAGTGTAATAATCTTAAAAATGATTTGCCTACTTGATTCGGATGAGTTACAAAAAATTCTACTATTTCTTTCTTTCCAAATACACCACATAATTGCTGGAATGAGCATATTCCAACCAATTTCTGATAATGCAAAAAAACAATGGAACTTATACCCATAAAAATCTGAAACATGATAGAATGCTAGATACAAAGGGCAATTAATAAAAAATTTCCATATAGCATCTGCAAAAGAGCAATGTATAAATAAATGCGATACAGTTTCACAGTAAGCCCTGCACATGATGCAACGATCTTGACCAATCCATCCTTTTTTCATAAGGTTATCTTTGGTTAGAATCTTATTTGATACTGTTAACCAAGAAAAGAGTTTGATTTTTAAAGGTACCCAAGCCTCCGAGATGGGATTGTACAGATTGAATCTCAATCCACCATCATTGATAACATTATAACATGATTTAACAGTGTAAGCAGAAGTAAGATTAGGTTGCCAATGAATCTTGTCTTTTTCCAAATTAAGTTGTAGGTCAGATAATATTTCTGTCAACTGATCTACTTGCACCTGCAATATTGCAGAGTAATCATTATTTTGCGCCATACTGTCTAGGTCATGGAATAAACCTTAGAAATTTCTCCCAAAAAGCTGCAGCACCTTTTTCACAGATAATTTCTTGTGTTTTGCTATTTTATATAAATCTAGAAATCTATATTTTAGAGGGGTGCCATTACTCTAATTATTCTCCTAGAAGATGGTGTCTTCACCATCTCCAACTTCAATTGAAATGAAACAATTAAGAATACTAAAGTACTTCTTAAACTCTTGCCAAATTGGAGAGGATTTTCCAGGTGAGGAGTTTAGTAAAGCCCCCAATCCAGATCTAGAGTAATATCTAGCTTTCAATAAACTTGGCCATTTCAAATTAGGAGCACCAATCCAGAACTTCCATAAGAGTTTACCTTTAAGGGCTGCACTAAAATTCCCAAGATTAATGATGCCCCAACCCTTGTGTTCCTTAGATTTACATAAGGTATCCCACTTTACCAAGTGGTAACTCTTTTTATTGGTTGATGTCGATTGCCAAAGGAATCTACCTCTATGTTTGTTAATCTCATGTTCTACCCTTGAAGGGAGATGGAGAACCGAAAGATAATAGGTAGTGTAGACACCCCGATTTTGAGGTAACCCGGAAATAAGTATCCTTATGTTGCTTTGGATGTGATCAGCCATTAAACCTAGCCCCAAGCCTATTAGCAAGCCAGAGCCCAGAAATCTGTGAGGTAGCTGGGCGCACCAAG
>JAMKQA010006508.1:0-14371 GCA_024699735.1 Posidonia australis
AAAGGGTTTTGAAAGGAATGTTTTGTAAGAAAAAGTGGTTTTGGAACGAATTTCCAAATGTTTGAGAAAGAAAAGAATTTGGTTTTGGGATTGAATTCTCAAGTGATTATTTAATAAAAAGAATGATTTTCATAGGAGAAAACCAAGTTTTGCAAAATGATAAGAAACGAGTTTCTTTTGGTTTTGCCGAGTTTTGTTTGTAGTTGTGTGTTTTGGGGGCACGTACTGGGTGACTTAGATGTCACTCACGCGTGCTATTTGGTTTTCAGGTGCAGACCGCGTGTAGCCAGGTTCCAGTGTAGGAATTGGAGCTTCTAGCCGCACATCGAGATCCTGAAGGTGAGCCTTAGTTACAGTTCTTTTGTTCTGTAATTTTGTGTAATTATGCATGTGATACTGTGTTTCGGTAACGTGCCCGGGATCGGGGCGTTACAAACTGCCATAACTGCCAAGAAATATTTCATTTCTCTTTGCTGCTTGGAACTGCAAGGGGCTATTGCTCTGCTTTGCATGTTTCTGCTGATTGGGTTTCATACCCCAAAACAACATGCATAAAGTTTTATATTAAAATTTTTCTTCCTTCTCCCATAAGACGCCTCTTCCTCTTCTTCATTTCTCTCCTCAAACGAAACCCGCATCTTCTTCCTCCATTCTTCTTAGCGGTGGAAACCCATTCTTCCTCCCTCTCTCATTTGCAGCGGCGACGTGTGAGGGGTGCACCGACAGGGTGCTTGTTGCTGGTGTGCGCGTGAGGCGCGTCAACGTGGTGCAGCAAGGTGCTACGAGCGGTTGCGGCGGTGACACGGTCGGCGGCGGCATGGACCAAACTCTCCAGGACTGGCTGGACCGAGGGTCGCCGGTGGAGGTAACGCCCTTGATCTCCTCCTCTTTCTTTTGCTTTGGCTTGCATTTTCCTCTGTCGCGGATGGTCGACGGCTGGACAAAGCTCCGACAGGCTTTGCGAGTGGTAGGTCTGTTCTGTGCAAGAGGCAGTGGCGGGCTGCGGTCTTGCTTGCAGTCGCGGCTTGCGGGGAGTAGTGGCCACGGGTTCTGGCAGAATGGTGGTGCATTGGCTGCCGGTTATGGTAAACTGAAGTGGTCGCTGGCGGTGCTCCTGCGAGCAAGGGCTATGGCCTGCGATTGCAGTTGGAGGGGGCGGTGGTTTGCTGAATTTTCAGTGCAAGAGTATGGTTTCTCTTGTTTTATTTCTTAGCAGTGGGAGTTCAAGGCTTAGGTGCAAAAAAGGTTTTGCTGTATATTGACTGAATGCCATGCTACTCTCCATTTTTTGATTTTAATCATCAGATTGGCCACTTAAATCATTCAACTGCTGAACCATGCTAGATAGCCTTTCATTTTACAGATTTGATAAACAAATACTAAACTGCGACTGTACGTTTACATCTTTGACGCCATATGCCATGGGCTTTATTTAAATGCCATGCCCCTTGCTATTATGCCAGTGAATGTAATGCCACATTTGACTTTGACATATTTTGCACTTGTCATGTCTACTGCTGTCGTTTAACTCCGGATTCGGCTTTTTTCCTTTCCGCAGGATGACCCAGTTCCCGAGGCGGGAACCCCACAATCTTCGTGGGACATGCCTTCTATCTCTCGTTCCAGACGACGAGGCGGTTCTTCAAGGACACGGGCTTCAAGCAGCTCGACTCCTGTTATACCCACTGAGGTAAATCAAAAACTGAATATTAAATGTGTATTTAAATCCGGTGTTTTCTGACAAATGCATTCTCAAGAGTTTGGAAATTTTGAGGGGCGGTTGCTGAGTGACCGTCATATCTGCGAGAGTCCCGAATTTGAGGTAATTTTCTCGCTTTGATGTACTTTAATTGCTATCTGCTTTTGACTTGGCTTGAACTCTGTCCTTGACATTTCAGGAACGGGACGCAAGTCGGATCATGCGATGCCATTGGGGCCCGATGCTCAAACATTTCCATCGCTTACCGGATTTTCTGCAGGACTTCCTCCTCCACCGGTCTCCATTTGGAGGTTTGCTGCGTCTACCCATTATTCACGGGCATTACAATTTCATCAGAGCCTTGGTAGAAAGGTGGAGGTTTGAGACGCACACCTTCCATTTGCCATTTGGTGAGCTGACTGTTCTGCCCGATCAGTGGGCTCTGCTGACGGGCCTTCCTTTTAGTGACAAGCCCATTATTGGTGAGACCACCCACGGCTTCCACCTCGCGCCTGCACATCTGGGCCGTGTCCCTCCTAAGCCACCTAGGGGGAAACATATGATTACCATGGGATGGTTAAGAGAATGGGACAAGTTCTAGCCCCACCCTGAGCCTGACAGTGAGGAGGTAGACTTTGTACTGAGGCACTTTCTGCTGGAGCTGCTGGCTATGATCTTCTGCGATTCGTCGGCTTACTGTATCCATGCTAACTGGATTGCATATCTGACCAACTTGGAGCACGTGGATCATTATGACTGGGCTAGCGCTAGCTACACTTGGCTGATCTGTGGGCTCGACAATGTGGTCAAGCTTGGGCGCCGTTCTTATGTAGGGCTATACCCTCTACTGACTGTAAGTATTTGCTTTTGTTATCTTGCAAAACAAATTTCTTTTTTGCTTTACATTTGAAATACTGACTTTGCCTGCATTTACAGTATTGGATCATGGAGCACATCACCAGAGGGCATTGCTTTGGCCGTCTGCGGGATGAGCTCCTGCCCCTTCCCTGCCAGTGGGTCGAGCCTGACCACCGGGCTGTTGCTGGGGTGTTTAGCTATGAGTCCTACCGGTATCTGCTGGACCTCGTAGAACTCGAGGATGTAAGTCTCCTTCTGCCTTTTAATTTTGCATGCCTGTTGTACTTTGTTTGCTTACAACTTCCTGTTTCTGTAACAGGTCCACCTACGTCCCTTTGCTCGATATGATGGCTTCGATTGGGCTCCCTTGAACTCTAGACGCGTTCTTAGGGATAAACAGGTGAAATTTTATTGCATGAAGAAGTCGGCCTACTACCTCCCAGGGCGTGTGTGACATCAATTCTCTTATGTATTCTGCATTCCTTCCCCTCCTCCTGTTGACATGGATCGCCCGGCTACAACTCGTTCGGTAGCTAGAAGTTGGCATGCAGCTGCCACAACTTCTCAAGATAGGCACGTCCTTCGAGAAGTCAACTACACAGATTACCTTGCTTGGTACAGGCGTGTGGGGAAGCCATACCTATTCGAGGAGGCCGTGCAGGATAGCCTGCGCAGGATGTGGTATGCGTCTAGCTGGGCCCAGGTACAAGATTTCCATTTCTGCTTTTCATTGCTATTATGTGAACTATGATAGTCTGACATTCGCTATAATTCACAGGGCTTCGAGGAGCAATTTGGGGCCTTCTATGCTGACATCCGTCAGAAAAGGGTAACATTCTTACTTTGCAACCTGCCATCTTGACTGTATCTGACGTATCTGTTATTTTACAGGAGCTGCGCTGGCGCAACATCATCTGGGTATGCTTCTCTCTTCTGCCCCTGCTGCCGCTTTAAAAAAAAAACTTTTATTGCTAACATATGCATGATCTTGTAGCAAGACTTTCCTACCGAGGGAGCAAATGTAGCTAGCAGCAGGGATTTCACTATGGTGGCGTCTGAGGAGGATCGTTCAGACACCGAGGTTACCAAGGTGGTTTGCGATTCTGCTCCTCGCTCTCAGGCTGCCGCAGCTGCTCAGTGGTCGCGCCGAATCACTCGGCGAGGCAACAGACTCTTGGCCGAGTACTTCCAAAAGGCGGCATCCGACGAGGACGATTCAGATGACGAGTAGCTTTACTTGTAATTTTCGCTGGAAATTCTGTAATAACACTGGCACATTGTAACATTCTTCTGAAAATTGTATAAGAAAATTTCTGATTCTGCGATGTGCCCCTGGGGTTCATGTATGTGCAGGTTGTATGCAAAAGTATTCCATGCAGGGTTGAGCAAATGGCGCCGATTTTGGCGATGTCAACATTCTGATCAGGTGCTGTTGAAATTTTGCTGTCATTCCATGCACCACCTATGTGCGCTGCCTCGGTGCGCCACATATGTGCGTCTGAGAGGTGCGCCGCATAGGTGCGTCTCCAGGAATGGCGAGTTTTGTTTTCCGTTTTTGCTGGAAACCCTTCCTGCTCTTCTATATAAAACCGCACCCTGCGAGAGATAGCACCGTCCTCTCTGAAAAAGAAGAAGAAAAGAAACGGTGGCAGACCTTGCTTCTCCATTTTTGCTCATCTTCTGATCATCATGGGTGTGGGTTCTGCATTACAATGGTACGGGTTACTGTTTTACATGTTTTTCCTGTTACTTGTTTTTGCAGATTTGCTTTATATCAATTTCATGGCTGCGAACTTTGGAACAATGCCTCTTGATTTTTGCATATGTTTCTTGTATCACATCATGCTAGATTGCTATGCTTGTCCCATGCTTATGTCAGGTTCCATCTTTTTACTGCCATATTTGGTTCAAATCTATGCCTACAAAGTTATCCTACCATGTTGACCCCTAGGCACTGCTCTGACGCCTTACTTGGCTGGATTGATGCTTTGATAGTCGATGATCGGAAGCAACTCCGGACTTGGGGTATTTCCTCCTCCCTCCTAAGTATAGCCAAAGTGGAAGTTAATTGGCATTTACTGTGTGTCATGGCTCAATTTTGGAAGCCAGCCATGCATGTTTTCCGCTTTGGGCAAGTGGAGATGACTCTAACTCTGGAGGAAGTCAGACGAATCTATGGCCTATCCCCATTCATGTCCCCACCAGTGTTTACCTGCCATGCCAGTTATGTCCATGTCGTGAGCCGACTCACGTGTATTGCCAAAGATGTCTGTGAGGAGAAACTCATCTGCCGGGATGGTCCTACACCCATGGTGCGCCTGGATTACTTCGATGCAATCATAGGTTCCCACTCCTCCATGGGTACCCTATGGCTTTATTGCTTTGTGCTGTGTTTTCTTGGGGAGCTGATCTTTAGCCATGGTCGGACGACTATGGCTATTGAGGTGGTAGAAATAGCCTGGGCGGTAGTTGTTTGCCAGATTGACTTGGCCCCTATCCTTCTTGCCAAAACCTACGTCGGCTTGGACCGAGCGTTGAGGCGCTCCCGCCACTTCTATGGATGTGGTGCCCTGGTGTAGGTAAGCAGATCATTGACAATATTTAATAATATTTTGCTATGCTTTCATTAACCATGGTTCCATTTTTGCCAGGTTTGGTTTGCCGCCCATATGGGAATGAAGATTCTGTGCCCTCGGCCTTCCGCTTTTAAAGCCTATAGCTGCACTCATCATTCAAGGTCACTCCTGGGGGTGCATGAGCTGTGCAACAAACTGCGGAATCTTGATGCGGATTCTGTGACATGGTGCATTATATCCTCTGCATCCCAGAACTTTACTGCCTTCTTCAATGCCACGGACATGCAACTCGTGGTTCTCCCAGGATTCTCTGGAGGCATGGAGTATCACTCCGTCCGGGTCCTTCGCCAGTTTGGCTTCTGCCAAGACTCCATTGAGCAAAGCCCCTACCTTGACGGACTAAAAAAGCATGTTGTTGGCTCAAATGCATCTACTTCTGAGTTGGCCCGACGAATGAGTGTTGGTATCAAGTCTTCCAGTCTTGCCATCATTAAAGGCTCTGGCTGTACAGCGGGATATGAGGCTGAGATAAAGGAGACATGGCCCCTGAGTGAGATTCCGCCTAGTGGCACCAATTTCACGGAGGCTAGTAGTTCAAAGAGGCCCCGAGCTGATTAGCAAAATTTGTATTCATGATAGGCCATAATAAAATTGATGTTGCTTTGCATTGCTTATACTGATTCTTGCAATTCTTATCAAGATCAAGTTAATTGGCATGTTTCAAATTTCAAATCCTTCCATTTTAAAGAAGTGATTATCATGTCCCTGGCCGAATGCTTGCTTGCTCAGACCACGGCTCATAAGGCAGCTGACATGCCCCTAGCCGAAATATGAACAAAATGCCTTGCAAAGTAAATGCAATTATGCTTGACTAAAAATGCGCCCTAGCCAAATGCTTACACGACTCATAAGGCAGTTGACATGCCCTTGGTCGAAAAAGCAAATATAAAAATAAATGCTGTGCAGAAAGACACAAATGCAAAGAAATGGCTAATTGATATATTGGTGCCCTCAGCGCCAAGGAAGCCTGTTTTGCCTGCGATAGAAGGTGACACTGTCCTCAACTCATGTGGCATTAACCTAGGTACTTAGGTTTATTTGTGGCTCTCCTTCAAATTTATGGGCCTCATGCCAAAGTCTTGGGATCCTATATCTACTCTTTTGAGGATTCATTTTTCTTTTCTCCCTCATAGGCATGCTAACTGACCCTACTCCTGCTTGGAGGTAATAAACACTTATGCTGAGGGGGGTGGCTGCTATTTCCCTTGCTGAAGGGGTGGCTAGTTCCTTTGATCATATAGGCTTAGTAAGTGCATGCTTCGACCCCTCTCCAAGCTAAATGGTAGGAGTAAAGTTGTTCACATGCCTCTCTCAGTGGAGCTCATCTTCCGTCTACTGCTTCTGTCTCCTTATTTCTTTTGTGCTCCAAGGTCTTGTGTATTTTTTCTTACTGCTCACTCTCTCTAGACCTAACATTTTTGCTCCCTCTCGAGATTTAGGTCCCGTGGGAATTTGTACATTTAGCCCATTCCTCTGAAATCTCTCTCTCACATCCTACGCTTCTAGGGTAGTAGCGCATAAGGAGGACTTGACACATCTTACGCAGGCAGGCTCCCAATTTTCCTCATTGGACAATGATGATGCTATGCAAAAAGAAAAGGTGTAGAAGATTATTCATGCTGTGCAATGATGCAATAATATGAAAATGCATGATTCACGGTGCAAGGCATTAGGATCGACTGAGAATCATTGATAGTACATCTTTAAGTAGGAGGCATTGACGGGCTCTGATTGCTCTGCATGGTCCATGCCTTCAAGAATGACTGCACCCCCTGACAGGGCCTCCTTAACCACAAAAGGTCCATGCCAGTTGGGCCTAAATTTTCTCCGTGTATCTAGCAAATGAATGACACGTAGGACAAAGTCTCCTAGTTCAAAGCTTCTAGGACGGACTTTCTTTTGATATGCTTGGGCCACTCTCTTCTGGTAGCATTGGGCATGATGCAGAGCTTGCAACCTATGCTCATCAATTAGATCTAGCTAAACATTGTGGTCCTGTACCCACTCAGCCTCCTTTAATTCCGCCTCTTTCAAGATTCTTAATGATGGAATCTTGACTTTGAAGGGAAGGACCGCTTCCATGCCATACATCAAAGAGTAAGGTGTTGCTCCTATGGATGTCCGGACAGATGTTCTATAGGCCCATAATGCATAAGGCAGCTTCTTGTGCCAATCTTTATGAGTCTCGGCCATTTTCTTCAAGGTCCGACTCTACTGCCCCAATCATCTGAGGTCGATAGGGGGAGGATCTGTGATGTCTGATCTTGCAACTCTGGAGGAAATCCTCAACTCTCTTTGCTATAAAATTAGTTCCGTTGTCTGAAATGATAGCAAATGGAACCCCATATCTGGTGACGATATTGTTCTTAATGAACTTTTCTGTAATAGCTACTGTGACTATTTTGTAGGATGCCACCTCGACCCATTTTGTAAAATAATCAATGGCTACCAGAATATAACGGTGCCCATTGGATGCTACAGGATGAATGGCCCCGATAACATCAATTCCCCAAGTAGAGAATGGCCAAGGTGACGACATGCTATGCAATTGCTGTGGGGCAGCATGTATAAAATTTCCGTGTATCTGGTAGTTGTGGCATCTTCTGACAAAATGGCAGCAATCTGTTTCCATGGTGGACCAGAAATACCCTTGTAGCATGATTTTCTTGGCTAGGAGAACACCATTCATATGTGGGCCGCAGGTGCCTACATGGACTTTCAATGTTAACTCATCTGCCTCCTTTTTGTCTACACACTTGAGGAGCATCTGGTTATAAGATCTTCTGTATAGCTGCCCGGCCCCGAGCACATATCTGGATGCCAACCGTGTCAAGGTCTTCTTATCTGACGCGGAAATGCCAAGAGGGAAACTACCGGACTTCAAAAATGCTTCAATATCACTATACCAAGGCGGTTCAGCAGATGATGGCGCCTCTTGGATATGCATACAATGTGCCAGCTGTTCAATGCATGTGACTGAAATGTCTATAGCTTGTGCCTCTAAGAGTGATAACCATGATGCTAGGGTTGCCAGGGCGTCTACATATGCATTCTTGGCTCGCTTCATGAAGGAAAACTTGACATCCTCAAATTCTTCAGTCAATTTCAGCAAGTGCTCATGGTATAATACAAGCTTCTGGTCTTTTGTCCTCCAATCACCATTGACTTGTGAAATAACCAGTATGGCATCGCCAAACACATGGAGCTCTTGGGCGCCTTGGTCCCTTGCTGTCTGTAAGCCTAAGATACAGGCCTCGTACTCGGCTTCATTATTGGTGCATTCAAATGTCAGCTTTCTTGCAAAGGGAATAAGTTGTCCCTGTGGCGTTGCTAAAACTACACTGATGCCTCTTCCTCGCTTGTTGACTGCACCGTCAAAATACAGTCACCACTGTCGCTCGTTTGGAGGCCCCTCTGGTTCTTCGTCACCCATTACAAACAATATATCCTCATCTGGGAACTGGGTCTGCAAAGGCTGGTACTCTGGCAAAGGTAAGTCGGCCAAGTGATCCGCCATGGCTTGTCCTTTCATGGACTTCTGTGTGACAAAGGTGATATCGTATTGGGATAACATCACCTGTCATTTAACACATCTGCCCACCAAGGCTGGCTTCTGGAATAGGTATTTGATTGGGTCATGCCGACACAACAAGAGAACCGGATATGCCATCATATAATGCCGAAGGCGCTGTGTGGCCCACACCAGGGATAAGCAGACTTTCTCTATCGAGCTGTATTTAACCTCGCAGTCAATGAACTTTTTGCTGAGGTAGTAAATAGCTTTTTCTTTACGCCCTGATTCATCATGCTGCCCCAAAACTGCGCCCATGGAATGCTGTGTTGTAGAGAGATATAATAGCAGAGGGCATCCTAGCGTGGGAGGAACTAAAACTGGAGGCTTCACCAGTAGCTGTTTTAACTTGTCAAAGGCAGCTTGACATTCCTCATTCCAAGAAGTCTGAGCATTTTTCCTTAGCAGCTTAAATATGGGCTCACATATAGGCGTAAGTTGTGCAATGAATCTGCTGATATATTGTAGCCTGCCTAATAAACCACGAATTTCTTTCTTAGTGGTCGAGGGAGGCATGTCAATGATAGCCCTGGCTTTGTGAGGGTCCACTTTAATTCCCCTCTGACTGATGATATAGCCCAGTAGCTTTCCGGAGGATACCCCAAATACACATTTGTTGGGGTTCAAGCGGAGCTTATACTTCCGCAGGCACTCAAATAGTCTTCTTAGACACGCAAGATGGTCCTCAGGCTCTTTGGATTTGGCAATCATGTCATCCACATATACTTCAACCTCTTGATGCATAAGATCGTGGAATAAAGCTATCATAGCCCTTTGATATGTTGCACCTGCATTCTTTAATCCGAATGGCATCACCCTATAACAGAAGACTCCCCATGGAGTAATGAAGGATGTCTTCTCCATATCTTCTTCAGCCATTCTGATCTGGTTATACCCAGAAAACCCATCCATAAAAGACAACATCTTATGCCCTACAGTGTTGTCGACTAGAATATCGATGTGTGGAAGCAGGAAATCATCTTTGGGACTTGCTTTGTTGAGATCCCGATAATCTATACACATGCGAAGCCGTCCGTCCTTCTTCGGCACTAGGACCACGTTGGCGAGCCATTCAGGATACAGTACAACCTTGAGAAAGTTGACCTTGTACTGCTTCATAATCTCCTCCTTGAGCTTCAAAAGCCATTGAGGTCGCCATCTGCGAAGCTTCTGTTTAACTAGCCTGGAATTCGGAATTAGTGGCAATGTATGAACTACCACTTCGATGTCCAGCCCCACCATGTCATCATAGCTCCACGCGAAGACATCTACGTATTCCTTCAGGAAAGCCATGAACTTCGCCTTCACTTGCGGTGATAAACTGGCACTGATGCGTGTTTCTTTTATTTCCTCTGCCATGCCGATGTTGATAAGCTCTGTCTCTTCTTCGACATGAAGATTTGGGCCTTCTGGATCATCATCAAAGGATGGAAATTGCGAGGACTCCTCCTCATTGTCATCTCCATCATCCTCTTCTTCATAAGCGATCAACTCTGATAGGATCTCCTTTTCAAATGCCAGGTCAGTTATGTCCACTGAGAAGACTTCCTCTGATTCTGCGCCCTGATGGCGTTTAAGGATTGTCACAGTGACCTTTGTGTTTCTATGCCGACATTGCACTGCTACCTGTGCTTCCCCGTCTGAACGATCTGAGGGGCTAAGAGTCCCTGCCTCCGATGTGGATACCTCTTTATTCTTGTTTTTTGATTTACCATTTTCTTTGCTAACTGTACAAAATTTTGTTTGCTGGCGGCTGCTCTGTAGTAGATTGGTGGGGGCGCCATCTGTCCCACTCGTACTTGCCTCATGATTTTGACCCTCACCCTCAAGGTGAGGCTTATATTGCCAATACCAACTAGACCCGCCTCCCGGCTGACAGGAGATTAACTCCAATGGTCTAATATCCCTTTCATCTGTTTCCTACAGGACCATAAATGAAACCTAGTCCTGGGGTGGTACTGGTGTGTCTGCTGGTGGTGCTGTAATAACTGCTTTGCCTTTCCTTCTGCGGTCATGCTCTGCTATATCTTCTACAAGCATATCTAGCTGCTCCTGAAATAACAGGTCCAGTTCTCCGATGTCATCATCTGAGTCTGTCTCTTGGACCAGAATCTAAGCTGCTGACTGCTCTGTCTGCTTACCACTCTACACGATATCCTGCCATATACTTTGCAGTTCTAGCTGGCTGTTGTCTTGATATGAACCCTCTAGGCAGATCCATGCTGGTGGTGCTGACACTGCATAGGAACTGCGGTTCGGATCCATGATGCCTGCACTAACAAAGTTGGATAAATCTCGTGGAATAATCATCTTGGGAGACTAACCCTGGCGTTGTTATCCCTTCCTCTGGCTGCATCGCTCGTAACCCAAACCGTCTTTCTCAACCCATTCTTTGACTTCGATTGGCTCGGTGATTCCCTCACCATAAAGCCCAAGAGGTGATCCTTTCTCATATCCCCATCTGCGACACAGGTTGTCGATCATCAAGCGGGGGTTGCCAGAAGTGGCCAAATGGCCGGCAAGCTCTGAGGGCGAGATGAAATTAACTGGTTCAAACTGATTAACCCGAAAGAGGACATCGGTGGGTTTAGGCTCGAAATGAACAGTCTGTGGGGTTAAAGCTGAGACAGACTCAACCTTCTCCATGTCTTCTGCCAGGAAAACAACAACATTGTCATCCCAACAAAACTTAATCATGCGATGGAGGGTTGAAGGAATGATTTGATGCTTGTGAAGCCAAGGGCGTCCAAGCAAAAGATTAAAAGAAGGTTCAATATCTACGACGTAGAACTCCACGTCGAAGCGAGTAGAGCTAATGGTCAGGGGAATGATAAGAATTCCAAGCGCATCATGATGCGTATTATCGAAAGCTGTCATCCCTTTCACAGCTGGTATAACATCCTCGGACTTGAATCCGAGTGCATTTGCTATGCGCAAGGGGCAAACATTAAGGCCTGCTCCATTGTCCACCAGTGTGAGGGGGATGCGAAAACTTTGATACTGCGCAGTGATGAACAAGGGAGAATTGTGATTGGTGCCAAAAGGAGGTAACTCTTGGTTGGAGAAGGAGATGACCTAAGGTGCCGCAATCATTCCTACCATGTTCTCAAGGGTAGCAGGCTCTATAGATTGGGATACACGGGCTGCCTGGAAGACCCTAAGGAAAGCTTCCCTATGCTCGGCCGACGTATGGATTAGGTCCCAAATGGAAATATCGGCTCTAACCTTCTTTAGCTGGGCAGTGATGTCAGCTGAAGGTTGGCTGCTAGTGGTAGGATAGGACGGTGCTACTCTAGGCATTGGCGGTTGAGGAGAATGTGCCTGGGATTGGGCAGGGGTTACTGCTATAGGTGCTAGTGGCCTAGATGACTGGGCCTGCAACTAGTTAGGGATTTGGGTTAAGGAGTTAGGCCTGGTGGCTGGGGGTTTGTATACTCTACCCGATCGCGTCACCTCTGCACACATTCCTGTGGCATAGCTGTAAGGAACACAATGCGTGTCATGGGTTAGAGTAACAACAACTAGGGGACGGGTTGCTAACTGTACAGGTGAGGTTGAAGGATTAGGGTGAAGGGGTATTTACCTGGGGGTGCTGGTAGTACTGGTGAGGGTATTGGTGGATCCGAGGGCGTGCTGGCTGTTTTGGTCTGGATTGGGGCCAGGCTGCTAAATACACTGGAGCAGGAGGCTGGGGATGAGCTACAGGTGACACCTCAGGGTTCTCCGACTCAACAGCAGGACGGATCATAGAAATAGATTCCTCAGCATTATCGAGGAAGGAACGATACAGACGGTGGGGAAAAGGAGAAGATACATCATGAATCAAAGTGGTGGGACAGACAGGAGAAGAAACTGACCCAGAAGAAAAAGAAGAAACAAAATTAACTCCCGAGGAACCTGGCGCTCCCGAAGGCGGATGCTGCGGCATGGGCTGACTAACTATGCTGGGGTGTGCTGGCTGTGCCTGCTGTGCTGGGTGTGCTACTGGGGGATGTGCTGGGGCGGCTGCCTGGGTATTAATTACAATGACCTTCTGGTCAATCAAAACCTGGACAGCGTCCCTGAGTGTGAGACAATTGTCCGTCGTGTGGCCAGCCACGCGATGGAAATTGCAGAACGCATTAGCATTGTACCAGGCTGGCAGCGGATTAGGCAGAGGGCGTACCTCCGGCAACCTCAGAAAAGATGCGACTTTAGGGAATACCATGCTCAACGGCTCCACTAAAGGGGTATAGTGGCGTCAGTCACGGCGTTGTCGCTTCAGCTGTGGATATGCCAATGGTGGGCACGTCCTAGCCGGTTGGTTGGGATATACTGGTGTGGCAGTGGGGGTGATATGCGATGCATGCTGTGCTCTAGGTGTAGGCATGGGTGCATAAAGTACTTGGTGCTGCGGGGGTGGGCGGACATCAGCTGGAGCAGCAGGGGATCTAATGTAAGAGACGGTATTCTTGGAGGGATCCCGCCTCCTGGGTGGATTGGTGTTGTTGTTGCTGCTGCTAGGGCCACTATGTGAGGCAGTGGCCTGATTGGCAAATGTAGAGAGCGTTGGAAAACTGCCGCCACGCAGTGAACTCTCAACACGGGCGCCCACCCGAAGTAGTGCAAAGAAAGTGGTGACAAGTTGAATGCTAAGCAGAGCCCCGATCGCTGGCTGCGCTCCCCGGATCACTATCTCAATAGACTCCTCGTCAGAGGGTCTATCCTTGACTTGTGAAGCCAAAGAGCGCCAACGTCCAAGATACTCCCCAAATGCTTCTTGGGGTCTCTTCTTGAGAGCGACTAGGTCCTCGCGCTTGGGGACTAAGTCGAGGTTAAAGGAATATTGCTCCAGGAATGCCTGTGTAAGGTCATCCCAAGTAATGATGGTGGCCATGTTGAAGGAAGTGAACCACTTCAACGCGGGCCCTGTGAGACTCTTCTAGAATAGGCAGATCAACAACCTTTCGTCAGCCTAAAGTTGGGCGAGGAACCCGCAATAGGCTTTGAGGTGGGCAATTGGGTAGCCCCTACCGTTGTATTTTTCGAATTCCAGGATATGGAAATTCGGGGGGAGAGTCGCCTCTGGGAAATAACAGAGGTCCCGGAATTGGTAGGACTGACGGTCCCCACCTTGCACTTGTCGGAGAGTGCGTTCCATATCATTTACTCTTGCGAGGAGAGCATCTGGAGCTACTGCAACTGTGGATTGCGCAGTAGAGGCGGGTGCCGCATACACTGTATGGGTCGCCCCTAAGGGCTCCTCTAGATCCACCATTCTGTCGTCTGGTGCTACGGCAGGATGGCCAGTGTACCCGTGCATAGGTGTAGTGTGCTGTGGAATGAAGTATGAGGCCTGTGTGTGATAAAAGGGTGAAGGAAAAGCAGGGGGTGGTGCAACTAGTGGTGCAGAATGTGGGAGCAAGAGCTGTTGGACCGGGATGGTATCAACACTCACGGATGGTAATGCTCCCGCCGGCCTAGGGCTGGCCACCAGATAGGAGGGATGCATGCTGAGGTGGGTGCTGTGCTGGTGTAACAGAGGGTAATGCCGACACCCCTATTGCCGGAGAGACAAGGGATGGCGACGGCTGTGGTGGGAGTGCAGCAGGTGCAAACTGTGGTCCT